>JNCO01007211.1:0-12029 GCA_000785685.1 Uromyces viciae-fabae | reverse complement strand
AAAAGAAAAAGAAAAAGAAAAAGAAAAAGAAAAAGAAAAAGAAAAAGAAAAAGAAAAAGAAAAAGAAAAAAAAATAAATAAAAAATAAAAAATAAAATTAAAATTAAAATTAAAATTAAGTGAAGAAAGAAAAAAGAGAGAATGCAAAGACAATGAAAGGAGAATGAAACAAGATTCAAAGAAATACAAAAAAAAAAATAAGAGAAGAAATAAAACCATCATGTTTCATGTTTTCTTTATTTTGCATTTTTCCCCTTTTTTTAATGTATTATGGCTCTTTTCTTTTTTTCTGACTTTTTTTTTTTATTTATCTATTTATTTATCAATTTCTTTTGTAATGTATTTTCTTTTCTTTTTCCTCTTATATTTATTTTGAAAGAAAAAGAAAAAGAAAAAGAAAAAGAAAAAGAAAAAGAAAAAGAAAAAGAAAAAGAAAAAGAAAAATAAATAAATAAAAAATAAAAAATAAAATTAAAATTAAAATTAAAATTAAAATTAAGTGAAGAAAGAAAAAAGAGAGAATGCAAAGACAATGAAAGGAGAATGAAACAAGATTCAAAGAAATACAAAAAAAAAAATAAGAGAAGAAATAAAACCATCATGTTTCATGTTTTCTTTATTTTGCATTTTTCCCCTTTTTTTAATGTATTATGGCTCTTTTCTTTTTTTCTGACTTTTTTTTTTTATTTATCTATTTATTTATCAATTTCTTTTGTAATGTATTTTCTTTTCTTTTTCCTCTTATATTTATTTTGTTTCACATTTTCTTTGATTTCCTTCTTGTTTTATCCTTTTGTTTCCTTCTCTCTTCCTCTCTCTCTATATTTATTTTGTTTCACATTTTCTTTGATTTCCTTCTTGTTTTATCCTTTTGTTTCCTTCTCTCTTCCTCTCTCTCTTTTTTTTTTCTCATTTTTCTTTTTTTTTTGTTTCTCTTATTTTTTTGTATTTTTTTTGTATTTGATTTAATATTTTTTCTTTCTCTTTTTATTGTCTTTTTGTGAATTTTTGGCAACTAAGAATGAATATATTTATTTCACTTTTGATAACAATTAATTAATAAATTTTTATTTACATTTTATTTTATTTTTTTAATAATAAAATTGAATAAAACTAAGAATCATAAAATTTTTCTTTACCTAAAGGCAATCATTTTGATGACAATTTTTTTTTATAATTTATTCATTTTTATCTTATTTTAGTTTAAATGATAACTTTATGAATTCTAATTCACAATATTTATTGATAATAATTTCACCATATTTTTATAATATTTTTAATAATTTAATTTTAAGAAAAAGAATAATTAAATAATTTGAATTTGAATATTTAAGGAAATAATTTTAAATAGGGATTTGATTTCCGCACACGGTCAGACCACATTTATGCACGGTTGTGACCACAAGGGGACGTCAGATTTTTTTTTTTAAATATTTTTAAAAAATACTTTGAATAGTTGTAAAATTACCAAAATTTTTTCCTCTTATCCTGAGCCCCCCTGCTTCATATTCTGAAGTTTTTAGAGCCCCAAAAATACGGAAGTACTCCATATATAGGGATTACACAAAATCAAAAGAAAATGAAAAAAAGTAGTTATTGCAGGAAATATGGGCTAAAACCTTTATCACATGTATTTCCACCCTATTGGAATGTGGGATAAAATTTTTATCCACAGGGAAGAAAAAACGTATGTTTTACGTTTACTTTTGCAAAATGTACCAAACTTTTGCAAAAAAGTAAACGTAAAATGCACTTTTTTTTCTGCCCCATGGATAAAATTTTAATCCCACAGGGGGGATATACATGTGATAAAATTCTTAGCCCATATTTCCCGCATTAACTATTTTTTTTTTTTTGATTTTGTGTAATCCCTATATATGAAGTACTTCTGTATTTTTTGGCTCTAAAAACTTCAGAATGTGAAGCAGGGCGGCTCAGGATACTAGGAAAAAATTGTGGTGATTTTAGAACTATTAAAAGTATTTTTTAAAAATATTTGAAAAAAAAAAAAAACTGACGTCCCCTGGCGGTCAAAACAGTGTGTAAACGGGGTTTGACCGTGTGTGGAAATCAAATTCCTTTAAATAATATGATTAATATTTTTAATTCTTTTTTATTTTTTTAAAAAGCGATTAATCTTTTAGAGCTGATATTATTAATTTTAATTTTTAATCTTTTTTAGAAAAACATTTTTATAAAAATTTGTTATTTATTGTTTCTTTCTGATTCTCTTGATTGTTCTGTTGTTTGATTTGCAATAATCAAAAAGTGAAATAAATAAATTTATGATGTCAGTTTTGTCATACCACTTTAGAATTGAATTTTAAGTTTTTCAACTTATTACTTACTTGATTTCATTTTATAAAAAAATCTATTTCACATTTCAATTTTTCAATCTAAATTTTAATTGTTTCAAACATATAAAATTTTATTCTGTATATTTTGATTTAATTTTAAATTGTTTTTAATAATAATTTTTTAAATAAAAGTTATTCTTTCATAATCACCTTGTTGATTTTTGTTGAATCTTTTATAGATAAAACAATTTTAACTAAGAATTTATTTGTGGTTTTGATTTGTCAGTTTTTCTGACTGAAATTTTTTTCATTGTTGTCAGTTTTCTTAACTGAAATTGGTTTTTGTTTTTTATAAAATAAAATTATAAAAATTAAAACATAATAAAAATTAATCAATTAATTAATTAATTAATTTTCTTTTTTAATTTTTTAATTTTAATTTAATTTCATTTTATGTTCAGAAAACACTCACAACTTCCTTTTTCAGCTTGCTACAATGTTGAGCAAGCCAACATATGTAAAAATATCTAAAATAAAAATATATATAAAAAGAAATAATAATCAAAAACATATAAAAACATCCTAAAAAGAAATAAATATACAATAATGCCTTATTGAAGCATCAAACCTTAAATATTATTACATATTTTGAATCTTTGACAAAAAATAACCCAGGTCACCCAGCAAAAATATGGGCTAAAAACAACTCCTTCTATTTTTATTTAATTATTAAGCAGAAAATTAGAAGGAAACCCTCTTAAGCCCCTCAAATGGGAATTCACACATACTCATGTATATGTACTAAAAAAAACATATAAAAACATCCTAAAAAGAAATAAATATACAATAATGCCTTATTGAAGCATCAAACCTTAAATATTATTACATATTTTGAATCTTTGACAAAAAATAACCCAGGTCACCCAGCAAAAATATGGGTTAAAAACAACTCCTTCTATTTTTATTTTATTATTAAGCAGAAAATTAGAAGGAAACCCTCTTAAGCCCCTCAAATGGGAAGTCACACATACTCATGTATATGTACTAAAACAAATTAATACATAAAATTGAGGTGTTGTGTATAGTTTTAGAGATAAATGCATATTGGCAATACTGCCAAATGACGCGGAAGATGACATAATCATCCCCTGACACCAATGACGCGGAATTCAGTTGGCTTATTTAAACCACTTGACAGGTCCCGCGGGTCCTGACGGGCCAAAACTGCTTTGTTTGAAATAACCAACAAAGCAACGCAATAATACTCCCACAGATCTTTGAAAAATAGAAGTGTCATGTAAAGATGCCACACTAAGGAAGGTTCTATTTTTCCTTGATAAACAAGATAGTTTTACCGCGAGGAAAAATAGAAATAAACATGGGAAAAGAAAATCAATATGAAAAGTGTTTTTTCAAATATCAATTGAATAGTAAAAATTACATATTTAGTTTGAAAAATCATAACTCAATTATTTCAATTGGTAAAAATAAATAAAAATCACACAGATCATCCTTGGAAGACATATTTCCAAGGATAAATCCCTCGAGTACAGATCATGTACCATCCTCTTTTCACATTTCCCACAAAGTTGATGAATTACCTGCATAATGCAGTCTATTTCCTGTGAGAAATTTACATACCATTATAGCCCCCAAAAGGATTGGTAAACATATAAATAGAGCTCCCTCTTTGTCCTTTCATCCCACATCACTTACTACAGATTACATATATATTTACATACATATTTTTTACATACAAAGTCAAAAATCAGTAAATTCAGCAACTTAGCCATGACCAATAACTGTCCAGCTTACAGTCTAAAACTTCAGCTACCTTCTCTCCAACTTTTTCCAATCAAGAAAAAATCATCTCACTTCGTGGTAAGTAAGAACATAGAAATAGTGAGTATTTCTAAATTCCTTCTTATATCACTCAATCTTACCAAACTAGGGCATTAAATCACCCCAGCTTAGCTGGCCCCTTTGTACAAAAGGGTTTATAAAAGCACCCCTGCTTGCAGGCCCCTACAAAGAAAGGGAATTAAAGCACCCCAGCAAAGCTGGCCCCTGTTCTTTTTTATTCTTTTTTACAAGAATAGCTCATTACAATTTTTATAATAAAATTGAAAACTGTAAAAATAATACAGAAACTCTCTAAAATTTGTGTATAAATATTTCTTGCACCTTGTGTAGCTAGTAGAGTCAAGCTCTAGGCATCACATAGGCTGAAATTTTTTTTGTTGATTTTGTTTTCTTTTTCTTGTTAAATTATTTTTATCATTTTGACACTTTTTATTCTCTGTTTTTTCTTTTTTTTTAATTTACTTTTTTCTTTATTTTTCTTTCTTTCCTTTTCTTTTTTTTTATTCTTTTCCTTTTTCTTTTTCTTTTGATTCTTCTTTCTTTTTTCTCTTTCTCTTTCTTTTTTTTCTCTTGTTTTTTTTTTGTGTTTGACTAAAATAACACCCCATGGGGAGGGTGAACTAGTGAAGCAACACCCCCGCGGGTGTTGTTTTATTTTTTGCACCAGGTGTATAAAACAACACCTAGTCCGGGTGTATTTCTACTAAAACAACACCTGGTATGTTGCAAGGCTTGCCTCAAGATGTACTTTTGACTAAAGGTTTTGCTTTAGTAAATTGGGGTAGTTGTTTTTGCACACATCTTTTAATTTAAGAGAAAATGAAACCATCACTTGGAAAAAAAAATTCTGAGGCTCATTGGAGTCAAAGTTATCATCATCTGTTTGAGATCCATAAATAGCCCAAACGTGCTCTATTAGATCTGTATTGAGTTTTTAATGTGTTTTTCAATCTCTAATGCTATGATACCATTGGAAAAACGTAGCAAAATTGGTGGGAGTTAGCTGTTGCGGATCTTCCATAGAAGCATTTAGCTTGGTGTCAGAAACAAGACCAAGATCATCTAAGTCTTCTACAATCCTATTGTGAAGGATGATCACTGCATCATGATGAACTAGAGATCACTGTGCTTACAAAGATGTCCAGGATTTTTTATGATTGCAATACGCCAAAGGAGCATTTGAAATCCTTTTGATAAGCCTCTTGAAGCTTAGCAAAGTGCTATAATTTTAAACAGTACAAAAAATAGATTAGAAAATCATCCATAAACAATAAAGTGGACACATTCAAAGAACAAAACAACACTTGAAACTCACTTTTTCTTTTGGTCCTTGAGGATGAGGTATGGTCTGAACTAATGTAGACCATTTGGGGTAAATCCAATCAGCCAAATAATAACCCATTGTGTTGTCATTGCCATTGACCTTGAAATCTACCGTATGCCCATTTCCATCTTGAATATGAGATCAATCTAATACATCTATTTTTTTAAGTGAACCAGGTAGACCAAAATATGCATGCCATATCCATAAATCTTAAGATGCCACTGCTTCTAAAATTATGGTCTGTTATTTTGCTTTAACTTGATATTGTCCATGATTTGCTGTTGGAAATTTTTTCCATTTCCAATGCATACAGTCTAAAAACGTGAGAATTCTAGGAAAGCTTCTTCTTTCAGCCACAGAGAGAAGTCTAGAAAGATCTTCATTGTTTGGAGATCAAAGATACTCTTCTGAGTATATTGACATGATTTCTTGACAAAAAAACTTAAGTAAATCAATTTCCGTGCTTTCTCCTTCAAAAATGAGTAATACAAAGAAAGATGCAAGGGAAAAAAAAGCATGTCAGATTCCAATCAATCATCAAAGAAAAAAAATAGAAAGATAAGAATCAAAGAAGAAAAAACCAAAGATAAGATGAAATGAAGTACTAGAAATGAATCAATGAAAGGAAAAAATTAGAAATTAAACCAAAAATCACCCATGTGTAAGTATTTGTCCAATGAGCCCCACTGCATCCATAAGCCAGCATTTGAAAAGCACTGGTAATTTATTGAAAGGGAGAAAAACCTAGCTTTCCAGTTCAATCTTGTTTTTGCTGAAAGTAAGAGTCATTTTTAACCATGCAGGAAAGAATTCTTTGAAAAAGTGCCTTGCTCATTTGGAATCATCAATCAAAGAGGGATTCCGGGTAAGTGGAATCATTTGAAAAATAATCTTGATGGAGTTGCTGATTGCCTTCAATTCATTGTTGATCAATTACCCTTTGGCCCACTACTGATCGGCCATTTTTTGGTTGGTCTAATTATGGCTGGAGAGGGCTTGACTGACTTGGAAATAGGCTATTGTGTCTTCATCATTGTCCATCATGTTGATGCACTTGTGAGCACTGGGGATCCATCGTGGTAGAAGAATAATTTTAAGAATTTGTAGAAAATATAAAAAATAAAAAATAAAAATGAGGAAGATGCGACGGCATGGATGGGCTGCTGCGACATCTATGAGACCAAAAGTCTTGTTGACCCCCACACCAATGGACATTCTGCTGGAGTGAAACTTGTGAAAGTTTTGTGAGACCTTATGAAAGGACATGGCAGCCCGCCAGCCAGTTTCCAGTAGACCCCGGGGCCGTTGGAGATGCTCTTAAAATACTTTTGTTGTCCAGACCCGAACCGTAACGCGCTGGATCAGGCCGCTCGAGCCCATAGATTTGCAGGACGCTTCAACGCAGTCATGGATTCTGATAGCCTTTTATTTTTCTGCGGCAGCAACCTCCGACGAGTTTTCAGTGTACACAATTCTTTCAACGAGACTTGGCTATGTTCAACTAGAAAACGAAAAAAAAAAAAAAAAAAAAAAAAAAAAAAAAAAAAAAAAAGAGAGAGAGAGAGAGAAAAAACAATTTCAACTGAGATTATATCAAACAAGATGGTTTACATTAAAAGAATATAATATAGTAGAGGATTTCCTAATTCTAAAAAAGAAAATTACTATTTAATTGGAGAAAGCCGAGGTTCGCCACTACCCAGAGGAGCAGCCCCAACTCTACCACCTTGGTACTTGCCATGAACAGCAACGCGACCACCAATAGAGTTCTTCCTCAGATGACCTTCAGCAAAAGGATCTCTTTTCATTTCTTTTAATGCGTCCCATTCTTTCCTTTCCTTACGTATCCTTCGACCCAGACCCTGTTTTGTGTACCACTCCCAAGCAAGTTTCATCACTTCTCCATCTGCATCCCATGGTGTGGGTATTTCACAATAGCCTGGACCTGAGGTTGGATGACGGAGATATACAGATGAACAGAGTCTAAATGATACTTCAAGGTATGGTGGTATAAAAATGAAAGGTGATGCATATGTCGGTAGTGTAAAAGTCAAATGCGATCGTTTTAGTGAAGTTTTTGAGTCGCTGGATTGATCAGATTCTGATGTATTTGTTGGGGTATCTTCATCAGCTTCTGGTGCCACTTGATTGGATGTCTGAGTCAAATTTTGAGAAATGTCTGTCGGTGTTTCAGCTTTCGTTAGGTTAACAACTGATGGGACTTGAGCATTGGTATCAGCATTTGCGGCTGCTGGGGAATTCGAATCCTTCTCTTTTGTAGTAGTCTTTTTTTTTTTGTCTTGGTCAACAACATATGGATCTCCAAGATTCTCAGGCCAAGTTTTACCGGGATTAAGCATAGGAATGGCTATGGGATTCACAGTAAACATATCACCAGGATGTAGCCGGGTCCAAGGCGCATCGCACTGGGACCAAGTTGTAAGACAAAAAAAAAGAGATCAGTTTACTTTGTACATGCAAAACAAAAAAAAGCAAATGGGGTTAGATCTGCTAGTCATGCACCTTCACTCCATTCAGCCTTACAGCTCCATGTATTATTATTCGACGTGCTTCATAAACACTATCAGCAAAACAAGATCGGAAAATAGCAACGTCCAAGCGACGTTCGAGTTCTTGGTACATCAAAGCGGCCAGCGGAACTTTCTCATCACGATTTCCGTAACGATTTCCTTTTTGAGACGATTTTACAGCAAGAGTTGGGAGAGATGATGGAAGATAATGCCGTTTAAATTTTTTCTCTTGTATCCAATCTCCGTGGTAGGCTCGAGTGACTGCTTTTGATTTCCATTTCTGCCAAAATACACTTTTTGATGATCTCGAAAAATTGGTTTCTTTACTTTCTGGTCCAAATGTTCGTTGATGCAAATTGAATAAATTCTGTGGATTCCATGACTTTTTTTTTTGGAATCAAAATTGAAGATTAATGGATGGCAAAGATTAGGTCATGGTTCCTTCCAATTGAAAAAAAAAATCATGAAGTAGATAATCTTAAGGGACATGAGATAGCAGCTAAATGAGGTCGGATTTCTAAGAAGAATTAACGAAGCTTACCATTCTTGGGTATGATTTCTTGACATTGAATGGGTTTTTGAGCTTACGCATAGTGAGTTAATAAAATTGTTCACCGTCAAATGTTTACTGTAGTATCGTGATACATCTATGCTGCGCTGGACACCCGAATTGACAAGACTGCGGAGCATGAACATGCATGCATGCCACCACATGAGACTTGAAGAGATTTTCAATAATTCAAATGTTTTCAAAAAGCGCATTCTCAATCCAAACAAGCTCCATGAGAAGAGTTTCCCAAGCGTCTCCTAGGTCAAGAGGCCTCAAGGTTCAAAAAGTGGTTATGTAATATTTTTTTCCATCAATAAACAATTCCAAGCCTTATCATCCCTTATCATTGGACACACCCCCGGGTGCGAGATACCACAAAACCCCACCAAACAGAATAACAAGCGCCACAGTACAAACCAAAGCAGAGACTACACCACATCAGTCTCAAATGAACAAGGTTTCTGAGCATGAATCAACCCCCCATGATCTCTGCTTCCTTCAACTTATTTGTTCAACTGATGAATTGAATGTCAAAAAAATTCAACTTTTTTCTAAAAACCTTGACCATCCCTCACCAACTCTTTGTAAGAAAAATATTTGAAAATCCATTCAGCAATCCAATTGAGGCATTATCTGAACTTTTTTGTGTAAATTTTACTTTCAAATCAATATCCCAACCAATGTAAAAATCCAGCCAATTGTGATAAATTTGAATTAGTTAAACCCTTTAACCCCCATGAGAATTTCTTCAAAATAGCCACTCAAACAAGCAAAGAAGGATTAATTTGATTGACTGTAGGAAATTGTTCACAGCAATTTTTTCTAATGGATTCCTACTTCCCATACTACATATTATTGATTTTCAATTTTCTTGCGGTGTGTTGAGGCGTAGGTAAACTTTGCCTGAAGAAGGGAAGGAATATGTCACAGGTGTTTCTTGATTATCCATTGTCACATTAGTTGTACATAGCTGTTGGGCCGTGCAATCTATGTTGACCCTTATGGGATTTCACCTATTTCTGTTATCATTCATCACACAGTGCCTTGGATCCAATGAATGAAGATGTCCTGTTGGTTGGCTGATTTTCAAAACCAGAATTTAGAACTAGAATAAAGAAGGAAATATCAGAGGTAATAAAGAATGAGATTTCAATTGGCTGTATTGCAATGCAGATGGAACTCCTTCTTATATCTCAACCATGCTACATCAAAAAAAGCTAATACACAGACGAATTCTCTTTGATTGAGGAAAATATATTATTACCTCCATCATCAGCTATTCAGGCTTGTGTGTACATAAGTTATATTTTTTGAGAAGATGGCAGTTTCCTCACAATATTGAGGAAAATCATTTGATGATGCTATGTGTTACTCATGTGTGGATACATGACAATTTTTTTTTGTAAATTTTGGAACTGATTCACTTATTATCTGTGGCATATGGGGTAATATTCATTGAATATTAATCATCATATGAGCCCCTCCCACACAAGCACACAGTTATCCCAAAAAATAACTCTCCAGTTGGGTTTCAGATATATATTTTTTACTGAAGAAGTTGTGTGCAGAAGTATTTCAAGTGGTTTCAGACGTACTGTATTTCCCTTGACACTATGATTTAAAACTTGGGGGATTATCTTGGTACAGCATTCCTGAAGGTGAAGATACTGGAATTACAAACAAACTATTTAATGATTTTGTGAAGTGAAGATCTGTAGATTGAAGAAATTCTGAACAAGAAGGAGCTGAATTCTCTGCGAAATGCACTAAAAATATTAGTGAGGTGGATTAGAGAATAAATACTTTATAGAATAAGATGAATTGATTGAATTTGTTCTTAGAATGGGACTAAAGAAAAAAAGTTTATTTGAACAAATGATTTTAATTTCATTACCTGCATGAATGTTTAGTCAGGAGATAATGAATACAGGAGATGCATAAGGTCACATTCATAATGACTAGACAACACTATTTTAGACTTTGAAATTCATCCAAAAATACTTCAAATTTTGAATGAGTGAATCCAAGCCAACTTTTTATGTCAAGATATATCAAACAATTTTGAAAGAAAAGGAAAACAAAATTAATCAGTATTTTGAAATAAAAATAAAAATTTAAAAACAAAATAAAAATTTAAAAACAAAATAAAAATTTAAAAACAAAATAAAAATTTAAAAACAAAATAAAAATAAAAATTTGAAAACAAAACAAAAATTATAAAAATAATAAAAATAGATGGTTATTTTTTACACCTGGTTTGACATCAGGAGGAGGTTGAGTTTTCTTTTTTTTTTTTCAAACAGTTTTAAATAACACTTCTAAAGGTCATAAAATTGCCAAATTTGCTTCCTAGCCTCCTCAGCTTTACCAACACCCAAACTATTGCATTAAAGTTAGCGCTTTTAGCGTGTAGCGTAGCGGTAACGTGGCCGCTAAGCTACATTTTTAATTTAGAGGGTGACCGCTACCGCTAACGCTAATATTTCATGAGAGAAATTGTTTCAAATTGCAATTGCTAAGATGTAGCGGCTTTTAGCGGTCAGTCGCTGCGCTACAGCTACAATTAGAGGCGCTAACGCTAATGTTAGCGTTTTTAGCGTGTCATTTTGCTGGGGGATCAGAATTTTTTTAGACGTGGGTCATTCTGATAAAGCACCACAACTATGGAAGGTATATATATTTTTTTTTGTCTTATTTTTGATAATATTTGATTACATCTACCATTTTCTGCTTTTGGTTAATCAATCACTCAGCTCAGAGAAAGAAGATACATTTCCAAGTTAATGACTTGATCAGAACAGTGCAATTTATATTTTTCACTTGAAACATTTCATTCAAGGAGAAGAAACTTGATAGCTAGACAAAAGAAATCATGTATCTTAAAAAAAAACCGAGTGTATTCAGGTGTGGCATGTTCCCAAGTCCAATATTTATCTGTCACAAGGAAGATAAAAAAACATTTCAAAAAAGGTTTACCAAGCCAGTGATGTAGCTGTCTGTACCAATTTGCCCAAGCGAATTCGACAGGGGGGTCAAGATAGATGACCTGGTTTTTGATCCTGATCTCGTGAACCAGAGGGGTAATAACCAAGTCTGTCTCCATTTTCTATCAATTCCATTGGCCCATTGGGGGTTATCATTAAAGAGAAACAAGACATCGGTTTCACATGGGCAATTTAATTAGCAGGATAAACTTAATGTTTACCTTAATGTTTCTTAATTCTTCTGTGGGTATGATGCTAGCAGTAGCAGTTACTGTAATTGATTTGGTATTATTCAAATTAAACTTGACATTTTTTTCATTGCTTGGACTTGTAGCAGCTTTGGTGAGATTCTTGTTGATATTTTGGACTAAAAAGATTAATTTCAGTAAAAATAAAAATATAAGGATCATAAAAATGAACAAAACAATGAAAAATATAAAAACCTAAAAAGGGTAGCAAAAATAGCTAAAAGATAATGAC
>JNCO01007210.1:0-12291 GCA_000785685.1 Uromyces viciae-fabae | reverse complement strand
TATAAACCTGTAAAAAGAAAAAATCAAAAAACAATATTAATTCCACCACAACATAACAAAAAAACTCACTTGTAATGAATTTTTTACTGGAGGTGCCTCCACCAAGGGTAACCCATCCTGTTCTTCAGAGGATGAAGAACTTTTGCCAGCTTCGTTTCCTGAGCATTCCTGCTCGGATGATTCTGAATCTTCCAAACTGGAACTTTCAACCTGTCAATCCAACAATAAATATCAATAAGTATCAGCATTAATCAACATCAATCACTCAAAATAAAATAGCAATCAGCTCACTTTAAGTCGTTGATTTTTCATTTTGCCCTTTCCTTTCCTTTTACGCTTCAGATCCTTTTTGATCTTTTTTTCAACTCTTTCAAATTTGCTGGGTTCCTGTCGGGAGCTGGGGGGCCGTCCTCTAATTTTCGTCACTACTGAAGGCTCCAAACAAGGGGTGTTCAGGCGCTTCAAAATATCTTGCACAAACTGTCCAATTAGTTGAGAACTGTCCAATAAGTTGTATCTGAACGTCTTGAGGCAAGGTGGCCAGAGTCGTTTCCAGCTGCAAACAAGCCTGTGTTAGAGTCAAATTGCCACATGGGGTCTTTCAAAAAAAAAAGTAAAGTGCCAAAAATTAAATCAAAGTGAGCATCAATTCCCCCAAAGTAACACAAAAATAACAAGTTTAAAAAAAAGTTATAAAAAAGAACAATCCAACAACAAAAAAGTTTAAAAACAAAAAACAAGGTATCAAAAAGAACAATCCAACAAAAACAAACAAGTTTAAAAAAACAAGTTATAAAAAATAATGTGAACAATCCAACAACAAACAAGTTAAAAAAACAAGTTATAAAAATGTGAACAATCAAAAAATTAATTTGAACAATCCAACAACAAACAAGTTATAAAAATGTGCACAATCCAACAGCAAACAAGTTATAAAAATGTGAACAATCAAACAAAAAACAAGTTTAAAAAAACAAGTTAACAAACAAGTTTAAAAAAACAAGTTATAAAAATGTGAACAATCCAACAGACAACAAACAAGTTAAAAAAACAAGTTATAAAAATGTGAACAATCAAACAAAAAACAAGTTTAAAAAAACAAGTTAACAAACAAGTTTAAAAAAACAAGTTATAAAAAATAATGTGAACAATCCAACAACAAACAAGTTAAAAAAACAAGTTATAAAAATGTGAACAATCCCAGCTAGAATTCCATCAATCTGATGAGAGCATGGCACTCCCAAACCCCCCCACGTTTGACCTGTACAACCCAGCCCGTCATGTGCTCTTTGAAACCTTTCAAATTGCTCCTTGCATTGGCCCAAACCTGCTATAGACACTTTAAAGGATAATAACTTCATTTCCTGGGGCAAATCATTTAAAAACTTAATTCTGTCATCATCTAGCGATGCTTGCACCAAATTGATTTGCTCTCCGATTAGTTTATTCATTGCAAGCCACATGTTAACCACATCAGCATTGGACTTTCGATCAAGATATTTCTTCAACAGGTTGTGAGCACCCTCAACTCGTTGGGTCGATCGGTTACCAAAATGTGCCACCCTGCCACACCAAGCTTGCATGAATTTCTCTTCGACAGGAAGGATGTTCCGCTCTAAGTATTCCATCATCCCTTCCCTATCTTCCAAAACTAAGCTCAAAGCCTTCAAACAGATGTTTTATTCATCTACTGTAGGAGCCCACACCACCTTTTTCCAGGCATTCTAAGAAATTGGACAATTCTTTTTCTTCTTCAGAAGAAGACAATTTCCTACATTCCGCCACAATATTGTCTTTTATGTGCCATATGCACAAGTGATGGGTCAAGTTTGGGAAGACCTTCTTGATCGCCTTTGCAAGCGCTCTTTCTTTGTCGGTAACAAAAACATCGGGGAACCTCTCTTCATTCAACACGAGCCTAGAGAGACAAGACATCGCCCACTCATAGTAGCTATCAACTTCCCTCGAAAGCAGAGCAATTCCAACTGTGAAAGATTTAGATGAAAAACTGATCCCCACAATTTGGAAGAGAGGCAAGGAGTATTGATTGGTCTTGTATGTGGAATCCAGTATTGCAACATGATGGAAGCAACAAGCCAATCTAACGGATTCGGGGTGTGCAATGAACAGGGCATCCATCATGTTATTGTCTTTATATTTTGCTTCGAATACCCAGCCTGATTCTGTTAAGAGTCTGAACAGAACCTCAATAAAACTAGAGCCAGACCGCTCTTCTTTTTTGACAGATGATTTCCCATTCCAAATATCCCTAGTTTTCAAGCACTCCTTCCCCGTTAAACTAGCAATTTTGCTTTTCAGCTGCCTCCCAGACAAACGTTCCCCAATACTTGACTTCAAATATTCCTTCTCAACTTCACTCAGCCAACGATGGAAAGGATGGGGAAAAGGGTCGGTTGAAGGTGGGTGGTTGTGGAGCTGTGTTCCCTTTTTGACATTGTATTTAACTTCCCAAAAGTCATTACTGACCTTTTTGCTACAATATAATCAAAAGGGACACCCACACTTCCTAGTTGATGTCACTCTTTTTTGGGAAATGCTCCCCAATACTTGACTTCAAATAATCCTTCTCAACTTCACTCAGCCGACGATGGACAGGATGGGACGATGGGTCGGTCGAAGGTGGGTGGTTATGGAGCTGTGTTCCCTTTTCGACATTGTATTTGACTTCCCAAAAGTCATTACTGACCTTTTTGCTACAATATAATCAAAAGGGACACCCACACTTCCTAGTTGATGTCACTCTTTTTTGGGCCCCTTCCCGGACATCATTCTCACCCCACCAATCACAGGCTAAAGTCATATGGTAATTATTCAAATTAGCCTTAGAAATGCCATATCCATGCAAATAGGCCCATTTTTGGCAAAACGAGAAAGCAAAAACTTTATCCTTAAATCTATATGTGGGTGGGGGAGCAAGGGGCTCTACAATAAAAATGCAAACAATCAAACATTAGAGTCATCACTTATTGGCAAACAAAAAATCAAAAAATATGCAACTCCAATTGTATAATCCACAGTATTCAAGTCTTCCAGAATTGGAACCAGATTACCTGTTTCTTCTTCCGTCAACTATCAAAAAAAAATCAATAAAATTGATTAATCAAAAATGGGTCCCATAAAAATAATGGATTCTGTATTAATAACTTACAATGTGGTCTTTAGAAGACCCTTGTATGATTTCACCAGAATTCTGTTCCATATTTTTAAGTAAGTGTTTGAACGTTTTGTTCTTACAAAAAAAACCAACAATTAAAATTGCATCAGCCCTTCAAAATCTCAGCCCAAACTTCAACATAAATCTTTACTAACCAGTGGTAAGTTTGGGAAATGTGAAAGTGGGTACGCAATGTGTGGCTCAACTATTGTTTCCCCACAAGGTAGGGAAGGGGTGCCAATTCAGGCAGTGTGGATCAATTGTTGATCCACCCACTGCAATTCTTTTGCCTATTTTTCCCGCACAATACCGTTCGGGGGCTAAAAACCCCCGCACAATACCGTTCGGGGGCTAAAAACCCCCGCACAATACCTTTCGGGGGCTAAAAACCCCCGCACAATACCGTTCGGGGGCTAAAAACCCCCCCACAATACCGTTTGGGGGCTAAAAACCCCCGCACGATACCGTTCGGGGGCTAAAAACCCCTGCACGATACCGTTCAGGGGCTAAAAACCCCCGCACGATACCGTTCGGGGGCTAAAACTATCGTATACAATAGTTTAAGGGCGCCAAAATATCGTATACAATACCGGGGTACCCAAAACTATCGTATACAATAGTTTCAGACCCTGGATTATTGTATAACGTAATTTCCCGCCCCCTGGGATGTTTCACAGACCGTATACGACTCAAATGGTGCCCCTGTTGTTGTATACGGTCATTTATGGGGGCCCACAGTATCGTATACGATACTTATACGATAGGGTATCGTGGTTTTAGCGCCCCCCTTTTCTTTTCATTTTTATCTGATAGAAATTTTTTTTTATTTTTTTATTTTAATTAAAATTAAAAATTCACATTTAATTAATATTAATATCTGTATTTTAATTTTAAATATTTTCAAATATTTTTGTTTTGTTTTAAATTTTATTTTCAAATTTAAAAACACTTACTATTATTATTTTCAATATTTTTTTTTTTTATTATCAACAAAATTTTGACACCTACTGCTCCTGAAATAGCTTGCAATAACAAATTCTCTCCATAATTAAAGGATTGTACTGATGCAGTTGATGGTAGCCATGTTCCTATTTTTTTTTAACATCAAAGACAATACATTAATTGCAAAGGATACCCATCTCAAAATGTTTAAGAAAATCTGGATTGATGATGTGATGATCAAAGGATCAGTGAAATGAATATGAGATGATCAAAGGATCAGTGAAACTAATATAAAATGATCAATGGATCAGTGAAAATAAAACTCACTGTCAATGGACAAGTGAGAGTGATTGGAGCAGTTGGATCGCTTGTTTTCTCTGAAATGGTTTGAAATGAACAAGAACCAATGATGATTTTATTTCATATTATAGGTTTATAAACCCACAGTTGAACACCCCTGGAATTTTATGGCCAGGGGTTAAGCAGAAATGAGTAAAAATCTAGTTACAGCTATTTGATTTAAGGAGTCAGCTCAAGCCAACAGTGAGAATTTTAACACATTTCTTGGTGTTGTGTGACTTAAACATGATTTTTACTTATTTTATTACTGGTTGAGAGGGGAGTTATGCAGATGTTAAGCTGTGGGATCAAGCAAGGAAGAAAACTTTCAAAATACCAGAAGGGAAATATTTCTGAAGTGATACTGGTTTTTCTCTCAATGACTCATGCTTGGTACCTTGCTTCAATACTCATTATCACCTGAATTATTGGAACATTGATGCTGCTGATGCTAGGTATGTTTTGATTGGCATTGGTTTATGTGTTATTTTGGGTAGTTAATTGGTTTTATTTTCAGGCACAAAATGCACATGAACTGTTCAATTTAAGACACTCAAGTGCTTGAAATATCATTGAGAGAATCTTTGGAGTGGTAAAACATTGGTTCCCTGTGCTTGGATATGATTTTGATTATCTAGTCAAAATCCAGGTAAAAATAATAATTTTAGTGGCGTTCATTCACAACTTTATGCAATTGCATGATCCCCAAGACCAGGCACAGGATCTTGCGGGAGCTGTGGAAACTCCAATCATTGAAAATCCTGACAACAGACCTGGTAACCTTCATTCTTCTGGGATTACTCAAACTCCCTGGCAGCTTCAAAAAGAGAAGAAATTTCCCAGGCCATGTGGGTTGACTAATTAGCCTATTTTAGAAAAAGATAGAGACATCAGAGGCACTGGGTTTCTTGATCTCTTATTATAATATATTTACTTATTAATAATCTCATTACTTACTTATTAAATATTGAAATAGTAATATATATTATTCCACCAAACTAGTTCTGAAGATATGCTCAATGTCTACTTTATTGAACTTATTTTGAACAATATCTTGTTTTTGTTTTTATTATTGATCAAGTACTAATTTGAAAAATATCTTGACTTCAAGTTTGATTGATCTTTTTTGATCCACATCAGATCCTTATTTTATTATTGATTCATCTTATTTGAATATTATTGTTGATTCATTGATTCATATTATTTTAGATTTATTATTGATTAATTGTATTTTATCAACATAGATTGATTGATTACATCTTCATTGATGGATCTTTGTTGATCAACATCTTTGTTTTGTTTGGATTTCATTTGTGATTATTCAATTTCATACCATGGATCATATCATGTTTTATTTTTTTAACAAAGGTAGCATAGCACAAAAAATTCCTTGGAGAAGATATAAGGCAAGTTACTCAAGATGAGGGAGAGGAAAGATATAGAAAAGGTAGAGGAAAGGGAGAGAAAAGTGAGAAAAGGGAAGCACAATGAAGGTAGAAGTTGAATAAAGAAAGGATCAGATAGTAGGACTGCCAATCATCATGCACAGCCAGGTGGTGCATAAGGGGGATCCAAGGGAATTTAGATCTCTGTGTCTTCATTGTTCCTGAGCAGTTTTATTTCTTGAAATAGCTGGCTGGGCAATAGGTCAAATTTTTTTTTTTGAAGAAGTTCTACACCAAAACCTGCAGCCTGCATCTCATTGGGAAGGGAGTTGGTGCCAGGGTCACCAAACTAGAGATAGAAGAGGCTAACTGAGAGAGTTACTGGATGCCCCTGAGCAACAGTGGGCCAGCTACGCTACATAGCCACTAATTTTAGAGGGCTTTTTTGTCCTGCTAACGCTACAGGCAAAAAAAAACCGCCCTTGTAGCGGTAGCGTAGTGTTAGCGGTTGTGCCCTGACAGCCGCTAACGCTACCAAATATCTTGATTTTTGGTAGCGTAGCGGCCCACTACACTACCGGGTTGCTGGAGGGAGCAAATCGCCGCTTCCTCCAGCAACCCTGGCTGCTGGAGGAAGCCAGTTTCTCCCTCCAGCAGCCCGGGTTGCTGGAGGGAGGAGTCACTCCCTCCAGAAGTCTGGGTTGCTGGAGGAACCGCTGCAGCCGCTACACTAATGGCTAGCGTAGCAGACTTGCCACTACGCTAGCCGCCAGCGTAGCGGCTTTCTTTTGGAGCTACGCTACCTGTGAGCGTAGCGGCCCTCTTTTTGGAGCTAATGCTACAAAGAGAGCGCCTCCAGGGTTTTCCGCTACGCTAAAGCTACCTTGTAGCGGCAGGAAAACCCCGCCAGCGCTACATCAATGAGGAAAAAAAAATTGCCCTGAGCTAACGTGTAGCACCCAAATAGCGCAGCGTAGCGTAGCTGCCCACCTTTGCCCTGAGGCCTTGCGCTTAGTACTTGAGAAAAGTGGAGTGGGGGTCTGGTAGGAAGGGGAGGCAGCATGGAATAAGGAAGGCTCTACAATGCTGTCCTTGCTGCCTATGTCAGTGAGGGTGGTATCAATTTCCAAATTAGATGAGGGTGGTTGAGTCAGATATGCCACCAATTCAATCACAGAAGTGTTTTCATAGTTGGCCAGCTCACCGGTAGCTGTCTGGCCATCAGCCAGGTTGGAGATAGAATTGAACTAGGGAAGGAGCGGGTCCCCCAAAGGACCAACTCCTTCCCTGCCGCGCTCCACCCAAGTGCTCATGGTCAGTGTGATGGTTTGGAGCTCCGGTTCCCAGCCAACTCCGGAGAGGTTGTGCAGGTGCTTTCCCTGCTGATATTGTTTTTTCAGCTAAAATAAAAAAACATATCATGTCAGTAAACCAATCACATATGAGGAAGGTGTGATGAGATGAGAATTAGAAGGGAGGGAGACAAGAGAGACACTTACAACATTATAACACAATTGACATGCCATAGCATCCTTAATTTTTGAGCTGTTAGCAAGCATCGACCCATTAAAAGTGTTGGCCTTCATCATCCAGGCGGTGTGGAAAGATAATCCGTGTCCGCACACAAGATTGACTCTCCACAGGTTCCTGAACTCAATGATTCCGCTTTCTAGGACTTATAAACCATGATCTTGTCAAAATAATAAGAGAATATTACTTGACTACACTATAAATAGTGAGTCAAAAATACTTTTGATTTTTCTGAAATGAATCACAAAAATTTCTTTTTAAATTTTATCTTCAAAACATTAAAAGGGAAATTTTATTAATAAAAACTACTTTTACCATTCTAGATAAAAATAAAATTATAAAAGTAAATAAAACAAATAAATAAATTTGGAAAAGAATGATGAAATAATTTTTAATAAAACTTATTTGTAAGTTTTAATTTAATAAAATAATTTAAATATTATAAATTTGTTGTGTGATGATTATACCACAGCAACAATTAAAAATAGGTATAAAGCTAAAATATAAAGTATTTTTATCATTAAATCATGATTCTTCTCATTGCGAAAGAATCAATGATGTAATGATCAAATGATGAATGATTGCTGATCAAGTTGTTTCTTATTTTTGCTTAGTTAAAACAGACCGATCATCAATCTTTTCAATTAAAAAAATAATAATAAATAAATCAAAAATTGATCAAGAATAATTTCTTTTGAATATAAAATTTTAAATAAAAATTATAAATTAAAAATCAAAAATATTTCGTAGTAACTATTATTAACTATTTTTATATTATTATTTTCTATTATTAAAAATTAAGTTAGAATTAAAATTAAATAAAATTTATTATTACTTAAAATCATTATTATTAAAATATATTTTTATTATTTCTTATTTTATTTTCAATAAAAATTTATCATAAATCATTTAATTATTATTATTCTTAAATAAATTAAGATCAAATTAATAAGATTAGTTTAGGCAAACATCAGTTTTGCTTTTAGTTGTGAATTTTTTACAGATTTACAGTCTCGACCTGCCTTAACCTTACACCTCAATAATTTTACAACAAAAAGCAAAACTGAAGAGATGCCTTCTTTAAATGTGAATATGGATAAAGAAGATAAAAGTATAATCAAAATTCCTAAATTAAATAGAACAAACTATACGATGTGGAAAAAGAAAATGGAGATGTATTTAAGGTATAAGAAATTAGTTAAATTAATAGAACAACCATCTCCCAATAATCCTACAGATACAGAACAAGAAGAATTAGATGAAACTTCTGTAATCATTGCATCAAGTATGGAAGATAACTTATTTAATATATTAGTTACTGAACAAAACTTTTGTTTTTATTTGAGTTTTTGATTTTTATTTTATGTTTCTTGAGGATGATTTTGAGAGGAAAATGAGAATTGAGGAAAGTTGAGGGCAGCTGGGAAAAGGCTGGAGACAGTCAGTTGAGGTGGTCGGAGAAAAGATAGAGAATGACTGAATGGTTTTTATTTCATGACAAAGCACAGTATTTATATAAAAATAAGGAGCCCCAAAAAGGGGTTTAGTAATTAACAATAAAGAAATTTAATATTTAAATAAGAGTTAAAAATATTGAATAAATGAAGAATATAATGAATTTAATAAATTTAATCTTTTACTAGTTATGACAAGGCATAACAAAATATGTCTAAGCATTAGTAAAATAAATAAGCTTACCAGTTATGACAAAGCATAACAGATTGTGGCAAAGCACTGGTAAATTTAAATATAAGAGTTTTAATGTCTAACAATGTCATAAAAGACAAACAGGGAATTTTATTGTATTTATATGTTTAAAATAATCTAATAAGATCAAGTTGATAATTTTTAATTTAATTGATAATCTTGATGAGAGCACAAAATGACCCTGAAAAACAACAAAAACAAGTATAATCCTTATTTAATTTGGAATAAAATTAAAACAGAATTAGCGGGTTATACTGTGCTTACATTATGTAGATTGTGGAAAATCTGGGAAAATATTCATTTAGAAAAAGATTTAGCAGATTTTATTTTTAAAATAGAGTCTTGTTGAAGTGAATTTGATACTATTGGCTTTGAAATGCCACCTATGATCATTAGTGCTTGTTTAATTACTAGAGTAACTGAGAAGAGACCTAATTTAATGGACAATCTTTTAATGGAAGATAAAACTTAGGCTACTCCTGATATTTTATTCAGTAAATTAAAAGATATTGCAAAAAGTGAAAATTTAAATCCAATTGCAGCAAACCCTCTTCTAGCCTCCGTTTCTGCTTTGATGATTCCAAATCAAAAGAATCAGAAGAGACCTCCACCAGCATGTCAAAATGGGCACCACAATCCTTTAGCAACTCATCCTATTGAAAGGTGTTGGTCTATCAATCCAAATGCTGGATGTTGTAATATAAAACATGATAGTAATTCAAATCATTCTCAAGATAAATGCTGGGCTATTTATCCAAATCTTTGACCTATTAAAAAATTTAAATCATCAGCGAACATAGCAAATGAAGTAGAAAATCTTCAAGAAAGAATAACTGACAAAAATGAAATTAGTTCAAATTTTTGTCAACCATCTTTTGCTCATTGTGCAGTAGACTTAGTTAATGATGATAGTTTTGTAATTGATAGTGGAGCCAGTCATCATATATTTAATAGCTTAAAATACTTTGAAAAAGTTGGAGATTCTAATATTCAAATAACAACTGGTAAAAATGATGCAACATTATATGCTTTTAAAAAAGGAATAGTCAATTTATCAATTAACAATCATAAAAATTCAATTAAATTATTTAATGCTTTATATTGTCCTCAAGCTTCACGGTGTCTTATTTCTTTAGTTGATTTATTTAAAAATAATATTGTTATTAAAAGAGAACAGAATTCTTGCAAAATAATAATAGATGAATTAATTCAGATAGATTGTAGTCTTAATAATAATATATTCGAAGTGCTTAATTTCATTAATTTAAATAATTTTAAAGCTATAGTTGTAAATATGGAAAATAGTACTTTGAAATTTAGTCTGTGGCATAATAGGCTAGGTCATATAGGTGCTGGAAGGTTAAAATTTATCTTAACAAATGTTAATCTTGATAAAACTAACACCTGTTTGGCATGTATGAAAGGTAAAATTATTAAAAAATCATTTTTGCATCATTTTGATAAAGTTACTAAACCTTTAGAAGTGATTCATGGAGATTTAGTTGGACTGATCATTCCTGCAAAAAATGGATCTAAAAGATATTTCTCACATTATGAGATCGATTTTCAGGGTATATTAACATTACATTATTAAAGCAGAAATCAGATGCAACAGAAGCTATTATTCTATTTACAAAATTCTTTGAAAATCAAACAGATTTTAAGATTAAAAGATTAGTTACAGATGGTGGGGGTGAATTTTGTAATAATATGTTATCAGAATTTTTGAAACAAAACGGCATTCAACATAATATTTCTCCACCTTATACTTCTCAGCATAATGGATTTGCAGAAAGAGCCAATAGAGCTGTCTTAGATTGTACTCGATGTTCATTAATGCAAGCAAATTGATCTCCGGAATGGTGGGGAGAAGCTTTATTAATGGCGGCTTCAACACTAAATAGTTTACCTTCATTAGCTAAGAACGGAATTTCGTCTTTAGAATTATTATTTAATAAGAAGCCAAATTATAATTTCTTTAAACCATTTGGATTCAAAACTTTTGTATCAATACCCAAACAATTAAGGGGGAATAAATTTGATACCGTGGCATGGGAAGCTGTCTTGATTGGTTACTCAAATGACTATTCATATTACAAAATAGTTAGAGAAACAGATAAACAAATATTCATTACCAAGCATGCTTATTTTGATGAACAGGCCATGAAGTTATGACAAATTCAAAATTTCCAAATTTCAATGAAGATAAAATTTTACCTTTTGAAGATGAAGAAATACCTTTAGAAGAAGATTTGAAAAATCAAGATTATGAAAATAACAAAGCGTTAAAAGATTAAAAAATCTTCAATAACGGAGTTTTTTAAAAAAAAATCCGAGATTTTGGCTTATGATTCAACTTATTTGTGCTTGATCACTCCACAATGGCGGAGGGATCATTGACACTGTAGATTTTGGACTCAACGGCATCCTCATTAAATAGAGGGAAAGTCGTTTGCCGCCCGAGGTGTCTTTCTCCAGAAATTGTATAAGTATCCAAATCACACATGCAACACATTTGTGGTGTAACTGTAACATAACAACGGTTTCTATGACTTGTTTATCACTAAGCAAAATGGTGCAGGAACCTCATTTAGATCTCGATGGAGTACATTTTCCTCTTCCACACCCATCCAAGTAAATCTTTTTAGGAAATAGTGACCAATTCTTACCTAGGCGCACCATTCATACTGGTTGTCAGTCTACATGATCTCCTGCACCGCCTACGTTTATCCCATCACCAAGGTGATATGTTTTACAATTTCTGATGCGAACTTGAACATTTTCATGTTCTTTCCATCAGATAAGAGCGGCTTTCTTTCAATTAGATCGTGCCCCTTTCTTCCACCTTTCTCATTTTAGCCACACAATTACAAATTTGGTTGTTTTTCTTTTACAGCGTTTAGTCCATTCTCAAATCAAACTATATAACAGTCCGAAATCATGTCTGCTACAAGGAAAATTAATCACCCAGTCATTATTAAAGGGCCCTTTGATATTTTCGAGAAGGTCGGAATTCTGCTATATCTATTACACCATTGTTCAAATTTCATTCAAAAACCTCCTGAAACTACACTTACTAACACTACTTTCGCTCTGCTTGTTTATGATTAATGATAGATTAAGGATACTGTACCCGTAGGATCGATTTATGGTCAATTCATTCACGGTACTTCGATTTCATTCTCAGACACAAAATCCGGTGGAGAAAGCAAC
>JNCO01007209.1:0-12293 GCA_000785685.1 Uromyces viciae-fabae | reverse complement strand
CTATAAGAAAACCCATGCTGCTTAATTAGACTGAAAGCATTTTTACTGTAGGTTTAAAGTTAGATATAATAGTAGTTTAGTAGATAGTTTAGTATAATAATATTTTAATCATCAGGTATAATTCCAACAAAATCTAGTAATAATTTATTCAATTTGAATTGTTCTATATTATATAATATTGAATAAAATTAAATCTTCAACAATTCTGATTCTGAAGAACAGAAATTGATTCATACTCATCAAAATAATTGTAAGTATAATCTTGTTAATAATATTATTTCATATCATAAAAAAAAATATGCTGACTTATTTTGATATTAAACTCTATTATTTGATGGCTTCAAATTTTTAAAGATAATAAGTATCATTAAATACGCATATATATATATCATCTAAATTTTGAAGTAAAATAATATTATGATTTTTATTTAAAAATCATGATTTTTGTTGTGTTTTTATTTTATTTTATTTTTAGGGGACTGGTATTGGCACCACCCAAAAAGTTCCCTGCACCTCCTTTTGACTGCCAGAGGACGTCCAGCTTTTCTTGTTTTTTCAATTCTTTTTGTAAAAATACTTCTAAAGGTGCTAAAACTACCAAACTTTTTTTGCATCCTTCTGAGTCCCCCTTCTACATTCTCTGAGATTTTTAGGTCAAACAAAAACATTGAAGTACTCCTTATTTAGGGAGTACACAAAATCAAATAAAAATTAAAAAAAAAATAGTTGATGCAGGAAATATGGGCTAAAACTTTTACCAGATGTATTCCCATCCTATTGGAATGTGGAATAAAATATTCATCCAAAGGGAAGCAAAGAAAAATGCTTTTACTTTGTGGAAAGAAAACTTGCGCCCGCACACAAGTAGACCCTCTGCAGGTTCCAGAACTCAATGATTCGGCCTTTTGAGACTATTTCAACAAGAGACTATGAGTAACTTACACTCTTGATTAGAAACACCGGACTGATCAGCCCTTTTCTATCTCCTAGTGCTTCCCCAGTTGCTCCCCTTAAGTTACTTGATGAGTTAACCTTTTTTCTAAATTAGTGTTTTACATTGTGAAGATGAGTAATGTATATTGATCTGATATCTATTTACAATTCCCAGTTCCACCACTTCCCTTCCCACACCCCAATCCCCGAATCCCCTGTTCTCCCCCGCGTACCCCCGGTTTCTGTCTCTGCAGCCATTTTCCCCAATCATCAACCCCACATCCGCCTTACTACCTAAACCCTTACTGCAAACCGACACTACCCCACTTCTTGCAGCCCACCAAATTGAATTGCTATCTGTTTAACAATCTTCTCCTTTCCCTGCTGATCCACAGCCCTTAACATGATCTACCCCGCAGCACCTTCCTGAGTAACCCACTTCTGCTTGCCTAATTGGCTAACAGCTCAGCCCCCGTAAACCCTACACTCCGCTTTTCCTCCGCTTTTAGTAGAAAAGCACTGCAAATCCCCAACACTAAAGGCAAATAACTCTGCACATACTTTGCACTTTCTGCCAAAGCATTCAATCAGCTTTCCCAATGCATTCCACCACTCCACACACCTCTCCACCTTTGCCACCGCTCCCCAACACAAATATAAATTCCACAACATTTACATTTTGCAAAAATTTGTGTATGTACCAAAATTATGCAAAAGTAGACGTAAAAGTAGTTTTTTTTTGCTTCCCCATGGATAAAACTTTTATACCACATTCCAATAGGGTTGAAATGCATGTGTTAAAATTTTCAGCCAATATTTCCCGCATTAACTATTTTTTTAAATTTTTTTTTTTGGATTTAGTGTAATCCCTAAATAAGGAGTACTTCAATGTTTTCTTTTGAGCTAAAAGGCTCAGGATATTTAGCAGGAGGGCTCAGAAGGATGCCCAAAAAGTTTGGTAATTGTAGCGCCTTTAGAATTATTTTTAAAAAATATTTGAAAAAACAAAAAAAGCTGGACATCCTCTGGCAGTCAAAAGGAGGTGCAGGGAACTTTTTTGGTGGTGCCAAAACCAGTCCCCTATTTTTATTTTTATTATTTTTGTTTTGGTATTTTTTTTTTGATTGATATTTAGATTTAGGGGTTCTTCTTTCACATCACCCAAAACCTGGCGCCCACAGCCTTTTGATGTCAGGAGGTCTTCAAATGTTTTTTAATTTTTTTCAAATATTTTTTATCCTGAAGTTACCAAACTCTTTTCCCAACATCCTGCGCCCCCCAAATTACTCTTTTGAGCTTTTTAGCAGGGGAAAAAAAAAAAAAAAAAAAAAAAAAAAAATGGTTAATGCGGGAAATATAGCCTAAAAATTTTATCACATGTATTTCAACCTTATTGAAATGTGGGATATTTTTTTTTCCATGGGGAAGCAAAAAAAAGTAGGCTTTATGTGTACTTTTGCAAAATTTTGGTACATGCACCAGTTTTTGCAAAAAGAAATGAAAAACCTACTTTGTTTGCCTCCACGTGGGAATAATTTCTCTCCAAAATTTCAATGAGGTTGAAATACATGTGATGAAATTCTTTGGCCATATTTCCTGCATAAACTCTTTTTTTATATTTTTTATTTGATTTTGTGTACTCCCTAAATAAGGATTACTTTAACATTTTTTTTGAGCTAAAAAGCTCAGAAGATGAATTTGGGGGGAACAGGATTTAGGGAAAAAAGTTTGGTAACTTTAGGAAACCTCAAAATAATTTTAAAAAATATTTGAAAAAATTAAAAAACACTCAACGGCCTCCTGACATCAAAAGGCGGTGTGCAAAAATAGGATTATAGCCTCATCATACTATCCCTGAACTAATTCCCTGTCATATTAAAAGGATGTGAAATCACCAAAGGTTTGTAGGAAATTATGGAAAAAACCTGGTGCAGTGTTTTTTTCATCATATTAAGTTGTCTCATGCTAGTAGGGCTTGTTTTTTCTTTTTTCAGTAGATTATAGTGCGGAATGTCAAAAGAATAGCACTTGAAAAAAAAAATTGCTTATGAGTAACTTTGTTAACAGTCAGTCACGTAACGTAACCCCAAGTAAATCAGTTACTATTAGGCAGGAAAAATTATTCCACATTCCTGATACATTACCCAGCAGGAAAAAAAGGTATTAAAAAAAAAGTTACTGTATGTTACTTTACTCCTGGATTGGGATACGTTACTAAGAAGCTTGAAACTGGATAACAGAAAAAATTTATGGTATCCAAAAATGAGGTTGTAATGTACTGTAACGTATCTCACCGCTGTTTGTATAAGTTTTTTTTGGAGAATTTTGGGGAACTTCACGGTTAAGAATTCAAGTAATCATGCAATTCAAAAGTTAAGCCACTTTGAACACCAATATAAATGTGAGAGAAATTAAAAAAAAATCACCGGAAAATTTTTAAACTGACGGTTGATCTATCTGAGGGAGTTCTACACACAAACTCAGTGGACTCATTTCTGCTTGATAACCCCATAACATGTCAGCTTCATACTTGAAGTTGCATACTCTTATAGAAATTATAGAAAAGTATGTTGTAGTTATACAAGAGGTTCAGTGAATCTTGAGTTATTAACTAGAGCAATTTTTAATATTAGGTTGGAAGTCTCTTTGAATTCTTCAATAATTTATTTATTCACATGCTACTCTCTTTTTTGGGTTGACTCTTCACTTCTGTGCCTCTTGGTATTAACCCCCTCAAGGGGCTTGTTCCCAAAATCTTTGTTTCTGGCAAACCAGTCTCCCCGAGGGGTCAACCATGGTTAATTCGACAGTCCCACCAATTGAAGACTTCAAAACCCAAATCAAGGCAAGTTAACTTTTTATTTTATTGTCTCGCCTGTGTATTTCTTTCAAACCACTGAAAATAAACATTGTCATAGTCCGCCTTAGATGATCCTAGCATAGCAGAAGAGGGTTTTGAAACTTCTAAAGTAATTGCTTTAATTGCCGTCTTATTAAATGTTCGTATTTTTTTCTATGTGCTTTCTTCCAAATCATTGTCTCTACAATTTAATCAATTGAATGCGTATAAATTTTCAAACTTGCTGCTCAAATATCTCATATGCTTCCTTGATTTTAGGAAAAAGACGATTCATTGATTCGTCGTAGTTTTCCTTCGCGACAAAAACTGATCAAGATCATGAAGACATGTTATCAGTGCGTACTGTCATCTTTTTAAAATTTATTGACTAAACTGACCCCTTTTGGAACCGCTTGTCCATTTGCTGCTACGCAGGTTTGTGATTAAAAACAAAGCAGGGAAGGAAGTGGTATGGTTTGTTGACATGAGGAAGACGGGGCGTGTCGCTAAGGGCAAAGCTCCATATAAGCCCGATGTTACGATTTGGTGTTCAGATAGTGACTTAGTCGCTCTTGCTTCAGGAGAGGCATGTAGGACTTTCCCTCACTCTTTGAGTAAACCAAATGCTCACTTGACTCTTCTGAATTTCCAAATCAGATAAACCCCCAAAAGCTTTTCGCTGCCAATAGAATTAAAGTCAGGGGAAACCTCGACAAGGTATTAAAAATTGAACGAATTCTATCACAGGAGCGCCAAAAAATCATTTTGGCTGGCCAAGTGCACTCTTTTCTTGTGAGTTATGTTGGTAGCATACTGTGTGTCTGAATCGCATGTTTTGGCTGATAATCGATTAATGTTGTTCAGGAACCTTCACAATCCCTGCCTCATAAGAGTAAACTTTAGACTCGTAGACACATAACGTCACAATGCCAGTTCATCACGTCATAACGCCAATTCGCTCATCAAAATCCTCACAAGAAAGAGTGTTCATAGGACTTATACATAGACGCTAAATATAAATTGTAGCAACACTCTAATATTATCTGTTTTTCTTTTTGCTCATCCAACTTGTAATTCTCCAAACAAAATTTGTACAATGTGAGTACGAGACAAAAAAAACCATGTTGTATTGTTGCATGTCATTTTATTGTTTTATTTGTTCCTTGTATTATGACTCGAATCCAATCACTTAACTTGACATTTGTTTTCTGATTCATTCCAGAATTATTGAACCGGCCCACAATAAAAAAATTTGCAGCAAAAGAGCTGCCAACCAAGAATCCATGACTTTCCACGCTCCATCATGTAAGCGTTGGTTCACCGAGGCGAATCGTGATTCTTGGGCCATCAGCTCCAACTTCCTAGTCAACAATCAGTCACACTTTACTCAGCGGCAGTAAGTCGGCCAAGTAAATATGATCCCGCTCAAGTTTTAACCACCACCAAGGAACTCTGGGCTTTCAAAGCTTCGCGTCTCAAGCTGCCACGTGTAAGATAGACTAGCCGCTGTGCTCAACCATATTGGCGCAAAAGCGAGATTGTATCACTGAGAAGCTGATCCTTGTCATTTGATCCTTGTATGCAATTAAATGTGTATAGTCATTGCCCATTACGGTTACCCGGGTTATACAGGAGCCTTTATCCTGTTGTCTGAGGTCTCAATACTTTAGCTTTTGTCACCCGTTTCAGCGAATCACAATCAATTGCCTGAATGATTGGTCCGATACAATTAAATTTCTTTTGGCCACCTGCTGACAAAACTTTGAGCCAAGCATTCTTCTACATGCCCTGCGGAGAAAGATAAGTTAGTCTAAACCATGGTTTCATGAAATTTATCTCGGATGTAGTATGCTCACAACTACGGCTACACCGGGTCTCGTGTTGAGCCATCAAACTCCGACCCGGATGAAACTAGACAACATTGTCACAGTTGTTGACAAGATTAAGTACTCTTCACAACTTGGTCTTGCCTTTTTTATTATCAGCAAGAACGTTCTTTTCAGGGCACCAAATCCGGATCACTTAGTCGATGAACATCGCCCGATGTCTGGTTCGTGTACGCAGATCCCCATAATGTGCGAGAAAAAATCAGAAAATATAAGCGCATTTATATTGCAGATCAAGGTATGCCGATTCAAGAAAAGCTATTCCCGAGGGATACATAATTATTAATCCCTCAGCATCTATACTTTCTACACGCTTCTCACTTTCCATAGGGCGATACGTCTTTCTCTGTGAGTCACATTTACATGTCCGGAGCCTATGGAGGATGGTCTAATCATTTGCTTATATCCTAGCTTTTTTCTCAAGTAACGGACGTTGAATCGCTCAGCGAAACATGGAAACTATGTAGCAAGGTATACTTCCAAGCGTATTTGATCTTTTATGGGATGTTTATTCCACCACTACATTGGATTTTTTGCAAAGTTTAACCTGCTGCATCATTAGGTGGCGAGCCATCTAGATCAGGGAAAAAGATTGGAAAACCTTTCATGGAGATTATTTCATCTGCATTCCACGATGACCGCTGAAAGCGTCCATGATAAAACGGGCATGTTTGGGGTGAGTGTGTTAAATGCGATTAGACAATTTGACGCAAAAAAAGAGCGCTTCAAAGTATTGGCACTTACATTTACTCCAGAGAATAAGCAAAGAGACGGGAAAAAAGGTGAGCTAGACTTTGAAAACCAACTCTTTGTAAATTTTTGCAAGGCTCACTCCATGCTCTGTAGCTTGACCGAGATAGACATCTTGGTCTCAGTCAGCTACAAGCTCCACCTCTAAAAAGGCGTCGCCGGGTGAATCCGCCCATGGCCGGTGTGTCCGCAACTATCCATCACCCAGCACTACTATGTAGCCTATCAAATTCTACCGCCGAGAATGCTACAGGTGGACTCTCGAATTGCACAACCATCACATCCCACATCAGCTTTTCACCATCCTATGCTTGGGATTTTGACTTCAAGGCTGGATCTATCAATTTTGAATCACTGATATCAAGTCTTTCACCTTTATCCCTCTTGGGTGCAGTAGATTATTTCTCCAAACAGACTTGTAATATCCTTGAGAATGAAGGTAGAAGAATAGAAGAATCTTCTGCTACTTGGGACTCCAACAACTATCTGCCTTTTGATAGTCAAACCGATAAACCCCTGATCCCTAAAGACAAGGTAACTCAAGAGTCCAGAAACGGGTTTGAGTTGTACCCAAAAGTAACCGAGATGTCGAATAATAACAATCCGGGCTCCTCAAGAATAGACTCCCTTCTTGCTGAGCCTTATTTCTTGAATGACTGGGAGACTCGTGGCGAATTTCCTGAGAACAAATTTATGGATCAAGATTTACTTTCGAATAACCACATCACACTCCAAAACTCGCATGTTAATGATAACTTGGCGGGAGAATTACAATCTACAGGTGTGTATATTTTTATATTTTTATTTTGAAAATGAGAAAAGGAATCTATAAGTCAACTTGCTCTTTTCTGAATACTCATTCTTAGAAATGAAATATAACCCGAATTCTTCCGGAGAAAACAAAGGAATACCCGGAGAAAAAAATGTATTTACCATGGGAACATCTTGCAAGTGGGACATTCAGACTAATCCAAAGATGGCAAAGGTGGGAGAGAAAAGAAAGCGTCGTAATCCAATGGCAACAAGACTCCCAAAATTTGTGGGAGTGGCTGCTGTTCCTGAACGCTCTTCATGCGATAGCGTTCCGGAGGTATCAACTTGCTTCAATTGTCGAGGAACGCATACACCATTATGGAGGAGAGGGCCAAACGATGAGATCCTTTGCAATGCGTCAGTGAATTGAAACAATATTTTGGAGCTGAACTAATATCCTAGTTCACATTCTCTCCCAGATGTGGTGTATTTTATAAGGTGCACAAGAAGAATAGGCCTCCAAACTTAAGTAAATACAGATATTTGGGGAATTCGAGTTTAAACGTGAAAAGTAATGCTGTCAGCAAAGGAGCTAAAATAGAGTGCACCAATTGCAATGCTCAAGCTACTCCCATGTGGCGCAAAGCTCCAGATGGGAGTCTCTTGTGTAATGCATGCGCATTGTAGTAAGTGAAAATTTCAAAAAAGTTCTTTCTTCTAAATATGTAATTGAAAAAGACGAAATTTATTTTCTAAATAATTCTCCGGATGCCAATAGCTTCAAATGCCACAATCGTTCTAGGCCGATAAACTTTTCTAAATCGGTGTCATCTCCATCTTTGGATAACCAGATTACGAACTTTGGATATAGCAACAGTGATGATACTTCGTTTGCTATGAGGTCTCCGAATATTGAGCTTGATCCAAACCTTCTAAGTGTTCAAAAAGATAATTTATCTGGAAATTGTGATAACGCATTTGATGAAAGAAGTATACATTTGAATGGGCCTCACGAGTTTGATTTTATTGAAACATACCCAGCTTGTTTTTATACCGGCTCAAACGTTTTAAATGATGATTTATTGAAGTAGTTTATTTCTGTTTATGTTTCTTCTTTATATTCTTCATTTGTTTCTTTCTTTCCTTCTGTCGCAATTACTATTTTTCACTTATGATGTTAACAAAATTTCTAGTCGTTTGTTTATTTTACTATTAAATACATTTTCTTAATCTCAACTGTGTTGAATCACTCATCTTTTATCTTTGTTGAAAAAATGTATATTGTTTATTCTTTTTCTTGCTGGTGTTTTTTTTTTTTTTCTTATTTCTCTGTGATTTGTTATGTTTATCTGTACTCATTTTTTGTTTTTGTTTTATTCTTCACTCCTAAAACTATATTAGATGTCACATTGATGAATGTGTCACTAAATAAAACAGCACCTTTGTCAAAAAAAAAAGTCTGAAACAATACCTAGTACATGGTGAGATATAAAGCAGAACACTCCACACTGAGAGTTGGTGCTCTTGAATTCAACACCCCCTTGAGTGATACTTTGTCAGATAGGAGTTTAGCACTCCTCTCAACACAAAGAAGAAGACACATTCACAATTAAAAATACTAGAAAATTATCATTGAATCTTTTCAATCACAATCCTAACATTAAGGGGGTTCAAATAAGCTTTCCTTGTCTATAATTTTCATTGTGTGCAAGCAGACCAATAATTGACCATGTGCAGCCAAATTTGACGGCTGATGGGACATGCACAAGCACCAACTCTTGTTGTGAACCACCCTATCAGGATTAAAGAAAATAAAACAAAAAATACAAGAAATTGAACTTATAAGTTATAATGCTTCAGGTAAAAACTTTTCAGTTGTATTTATGGATTTCTTATTTATTTCTTGAATCCAAAAATAAAACAGAAATTTTAAAACGAGAAAGAAAAAAAAAAATAGATTGCTCACACTTCAAGATTATCTTGCTATACTGACTGGAGTGGACATTCAATATTATAAAGGAACCTTTGTACTTTTACATGTCAACTGCTGCCATCAATTGAGATTGTTTATCATCGGTCCATTCCAAAAGTTTGAGACAACCAAGTATATTTTTTTTTACTCCTGGTCATCATCAATCTAAAGATTTTTTTGGTGTATACAAGCTAGGGATAACCAAGACATTTTTATTCTGGGTTTCCTGGCCAAAAAATCATCTTTTTAAGTGCACTGTGCAGGGGATATCTTTCCCCACAATCAGTCTGAATGAAATAAAACATGTGTCTGGCTCAGAATTTTGGGAGTCAGTTTAATTTCTAACTGTAGCCAGGTGAAAATTCTTGTCTTTTCTCCCTTTTTGCCATCAATTCAAATTATGATTAAGTTTGAGAAGCCCCCTTTTTACATCTTCACAGGGGGCTATCAAGCAGATTGACTTTCATCGTGATCGAACAAGTTTGAACAACAAAAACCTGTTCTCAACATCTTCACAGGGGGCTATCAAGCAGATTGACTTTCATCGTGATCGAACAAGTTTGAACAACAAAAACCTGTTCTCAACTTCTCATCTTTGACCAGATATCCAGTAAGCACGATACTTCTGCACACGACACGAGTGGTTAATTACAGCGGCTGATTATCTTAAATCCGTACCTATAATAAACATTTTTAGCTGTTACAGATTTTGCCCATAATCTTGCCCTCATTCTGGTCCTTGCCATGAATCTATCCTCGACTTCCCGAATTGGTTTCCTCCATCATTCGATTCAACGCAGGACATCACTTCTACTGAATCTATCTCAATTTCATTCATCCTCTATCATTTCGGCTAGACGTTCGCGTGAGCGCAATCGACCCAAACCACCTATCCATCCATCTGTACCATCATTCAAGCTAACTCCTAGCGAACCCCCACGATTGGGCACTTCTCGTCGCAAATTGATGGGAATTAAAAGTCGAAAAAATCTAGACGAATTCGAATGGAAAAAAGACTCATCTAAAAATGTCTTGAGGAGGAAGGATGGTATCACAGGAAAATTCGTACACTCTAAAGTTGATTGGATCGGTGACCCTAAAAGGAAGTTCCGTCAACTTCAACGTGATGAAATGATTGTAAAGAAAGACAAGGAATATGTAAATCAAAGGAAGAAAGATTTTGAAATGATTACGGAAGATGATGAAGAACAATTAGATCCTCCGGTACCTATGTGGAAGCTCCCTGCAAAAAGTTGGAATCATGGTGCACCTTCTCTTGTTCATGAATACGGCAGGGAAGAACGTCATTTATACACACATGAACAGCGTCAAGCTCTTGCTCAGTTGAGAGAAAGAGCATTTGAACACGAAAGAATTAGACATCAAGTTCTCAGTGAGGGTCATGCTGACTCATCATCGACATTAGCCAATCAGGAATTTTGGGATTATGAGGAAAATTTACGCAGTCCGTTGTATGATTTCTTTCGTGGTGGCCGGGTATTAGAAGAATGCTCAGTCTCAGATGCCAAATGTAAGCTGCCAATTCCAAAAGATTCACCTGGTTACCTTCTGCTACATTAAAAGACCACACGCCTAATTTTATTTTACTACTTAAGATTCTCATTGGTCGGCAGCTCAATTGCGCCGAAAATCTTTTGAAGATCTTCAGAATCTCTGGTATATACTCCTTAAAGAGCGTAACATTTTGTTGGTGCAACGTTCAGAGGCTCGACGAATTTTCGGCAAATTAGTTGATCCTGCTAATCCAGGAGAACCATTATCAACAATCAGGAGTCAATTGAAAGCTGTAAGATTTTCCCTTTCTATTTTAATTCCCACTGCTGTTTAGGGAATTGGGGTTAATGATGAAAATAATAAAACCGATAATTTAACATTGAAATGATGATAAATCTTGCTTTCTTTCAGGTACAATTTTCAATGAGAAACATCAAAGTAACTGTCTCAGAAAGAAGAAGAGCGATTAAACTAAGAAGTGAATTCCTAAGAAAATACCAATCAAAAAGAGATAGAAGACCTGAATTTGAACAATGGCTAATTGAACTTGAAATCCAAAAACAAAAAATGATTAAAAATTCAAAATCAACTGAAAATAATAACCTCAACGCAGAATCTAATGAAGAATTTTTCAAATCAGCTCAAGGTAGAAATCAAATTCTTGAAAGCTTAAAACGTAGAGGGTTGAATGAAGATGAATTAAATTCAAATATTAATGCTTTTGATAATTTTATTAATAATAAAAATACTTCTAATCTTCATCTCTCTGACTCACCTCTTAATTCTACTTCCCAATCTGTGTAAACATGAATCTTTTCCTTTTCTTTTAAAAAATAAAATACCAATCGGTCATTTAAATCAATTGAATAAAACCAAATACTCTACATGAAAAATGGTGCGGCCATGAGATCATTTCACTTTTTTTTTATGTCCTAATTGACATGAAAATTCAATTAAAATAAGGTATTTGCAATGCTACTAATGCTACTGAAGGTAAGAAATATCATTAGATTTTATCACCCACAATTGCCCTCAACAACTAGAAATTAACTACAATGCATGTATTAGTTCACCTGCTCTTTTATTTATCCACAGAATACCACTTGTTTTCCTACTCACCTGTTCAGTCAATCTAGCTCTGGATTTTTAAAATTTCTCTGGTTTCATTGCCAACCTTCCATTTTCCTTTCTTGCTCATGGTGTGCTTCTTTTTGCCTTAAGATGTGAAGATATTACAAACCATCCATACTTATTTACCTAGGTATTGTCAAACTTAATCCCACATCCCTAGAAATTCTCTAGTGGCTGATTGTGAAATCAATAGTTTTTTTTCAATTCAAGTATACACCAATGTTTTTGAACTAACCAGGGTGAGATATTGCCATTGTGTTTCACTTAAGTTCACCATAAAACTTGGTCTAATTTGTCTATCTCTTTCTTCAAAACTATCTTTTGAGACAATTTTACACTCAAATTCCTTTTTGAATATCCAGCCTGTTAGTTGTGTGATAAATTTTGTTATTTCAACTATAATCCTTCTTAAGGAGAAAAAGCCATTCAGTACCTAGATTAGTGTTAGATTTAGCATGGTTTCTATGCTTCAAGCTATAGTCAGTCAAAAATCAATCTCAAATATATTATCAAA
>KN362713.1:0-11568 GCA_000785685.1 Uromyces viciae-fabae | reverse complement strand
AGCTATCACATCACTTTCACCAATTATCTACACATCATCAAATCTCCGTTATTATTTTTATTTTTCCTTATCAGCTCTGTCTCTCATACAAGGAATCAGGTACAATAGCTATAATTAGTAGCAATCTTGGTATTTCATCTCATTTTTCTTTCTCATTTATTTTTATCTTATTTTTATTATCTTCAATAACTTACTTAAAATTTTTCTAGTCTTTGTACCTCACTTGTTTACTTCTATCTAGCTGGTCATTATCTTTTAGCTATTTTTGCTACCCTTTTTAGGTTTTTATATTTTTCATTGTTTTGTTCATTTTTATGATTCTTATATTTTTATTTTTACTGAAATTAACCTTTTTAGTCCAAAATATTAACAAATGCTTCACTTGAACATATTTTAGATAGAACTATATGTAAAAAACAAAGAATTCAACAAAAAAAATAATTTTTTTTCTATTTATATTTAATTCTGGTCTTGTAGATATATTTTCTTTAATTTATTTTATTTTTCCAAATTAATTTAATTTTAATTCTACTGTGATTTTATATTAAATCTGATGAAGTAAACACAATAAAAAATATCTTGGTGGTTTTTTTAAAAAACATTTTAAAAGAAAAAAAATTGATATAAAAAAATGTAATTGTAAGTCATAAGGATGTTTTTTTTTTTGTTGGTGGAATCCAAGGAGTTAAGAAATCTTTTCAATTTCATCATAGGAGCGACCACTGTTAACACAGGCAATAGCGAGGTTGACCTTATCCCAAGATTTTAACTCCTCCCTATCTTTCTCTTTTTGTTCCCTTTGGAACTCAAGATCTTCATCGTTTTGGGTTTGTTGGAGCTCAATTTCTTTTTCCCAAATTTTCCACTCAAGTTTACCTTTATCTTCATCCAAATTTAATTTTTTCTCATCAAGTTTCATTTGATGGTCCCACTTTTGCTTCTCAAATTCAAGTTTATCTCCTTCGATCTTTATTTTTCCTTTGAAAATTTTATCTTCATCCAAAATTAATTTTTTCTCATCAAGTTTCATTTGATGGTCCCACTTTTGCTTCTCAAATTCAAGTTTATCTCCTTCGATCTTTATTTTTCCTTTGAAAATTTGTGGAAATTATTTTACCATTGTCATTTAATTATCATATCATAGTAACTAAAATGAAGAAAAACTTACCTGCCTCTCTATTCTCAATAATTTCCTCATATCCCCCAAAAAAGATTGTTTTTCTTTTTTGCAATGACTACTTGGATTAATATTGAAAGTTTTTGAGGTCTTACAATTACCCTTTGATGGTGCGCTCTCCACCTCTTCATCATTGCACTGTATTTTGGAAGTGCTTGGTAAGGCCTGAGTAAGTGTTATCTCAGAAAAATTGATAAATTGATTCATTGATTAATTAACAAGACTCACATTTGGCTCTTCATTTTGATGGGACAGCCTCCTTCTTTTGGTCTTGTGTTTGGGGGGTTCAATATTTTCATCATCAGATGATATGGGTAATCCCATTGACTTGATTGTGAAGCCTTTCTTTAAGAAGGGATTCACCTAAGTGGCCAATTTTTATAAGTTATTTTTTATTTATGAAGTCAATTTAATTTTTATTACTTACTCGTGGTTTTTTTGATGGCTGTTTTGATAGCTCCATAATGTCATTCAGATCGGGTAAGGCTAAAGGTGATGGAAGTGGGTGATCATCATTATCTGACAAGTCGTTATTTCTTCTTGAAACTTCAATATAATACAAATCCTATCTTTTTAATGATATTTCACAACTGATTTGAACAGGTATTGAACAAATTACTTACATCAAGATCATTGATTTTGCCTGATAAAAGGGATGGGTGAATTGGTATGGAACTTGCTTTGCGCAGAGTATCCACAGTAGGTGATGGTAAGCCATTCTTTTCACTGTCTTCTTGATTAGATGAAGACCAATTGATTCAATTTTCCTCTTCAGAATCAGCAGCACCTTCTTTTTTATCATCTTTGATGTCATTTGCAGAGTCTTGGGAATCGAATTGTGCAAGTGGAGTTATATTTGCTTTCTTACCAAAAATCTCATCCATATCATTGTAGGATGGGAATTGGGAATCAAGTTTCTGACTAACAGAGTGAATTCCTTTTTTTCTATCATCATTGGTAGCACCAAATCCAGTTGACAAAGACAAGAGGTATGCCTTGCAATACTTGTTTTGATAATGTTTGAAACGTTCTCGCATTTGTTTCGAGGTGAGATCCAGCCTACCTTTCATTTTTTTTTTCAACTCATTGGCCATTAGCTGAAAACCATTTGCTTTAGAGGATGGTGGTTGCCCAACTTTTGTTTTGCTTTCAGTGCCAAAACAAACATCGTAGTTTTTCCCAGTTTTGAGCCAGTTAACAAGTATGAGGTGATCCTACTTCTTCAGTTGGCCAGATGATTTTGTGTTTGTTGGATTCGATTGAGTTGCTTGTGGAGTGATGGGTTCCTTGTTGGGGGATGCTGGTTTCTTTTGGGGGGAAGGTTGATCTTCAATATTGGCTTGACGGTTTCTTGGTGATTTTCTTTTGGCGGGCATTGGATACAGATTGGAAATGAGGTTGGAAAATGTGTTGAAAAGTGTGTTGATGGTTGTGGAGTGCTTTCAATGAAGTGTGAAGGTTTGTGCTGGGTTGCTGACGTGGAATTGAAAGTGGTGACCTTTCATATTCTTTTCCAAACAATTGATTGTTTGGGTGTTAACTTTGATATGTCCAGGGTGAAATAATTAATTGTTTTCAAAAATAAATGGCAGATTTGAAATGGCGAATTTGGTTGAAATCTGCCATTAATTTCGCCAATTTCAAACTAACTTTGATACCCCCTAATGAGAGCACAAGTGAGGGCTGATGAGAGAAAAAAGATAAGAAAAGAAATCACCTGGAAGGAGAACTAAAGGAAGAAGAACGATGAGTGAAGAAAAGGCAGTAACAGCTAGTGGACTCTAAATACAACTAGTGGGCTCTAAACACAACAAATTTGATGTTATAGACCAAGAAACAGCTGAAACCTAAACCATAAAATAGACTCCCCCTCCTCCCTGCATGTCTGCATTCTTCCTTTCCTCAAAAAATACAAGTTACAAATTCAGATACTCAGCAGCATCAAAAAAATCAATGAACTTGATCCTAATTACAATTGGTACCAAAAACCTTATCTGACTGGGCCACTATTTTGACACAGATATCATTTCTTGCACTAAGAAAGCCATAACTCAGTTACATTGAGTGGTGCAAAAAAAAATCTTAAAAAGACCAATGATAGTTTAGCACCTGCTACGACTATCTGAGAAAACAACTTTTGAGGCACACCTTAAAAAGACCAATGATATTTTAGCACCTGCTACGGCTATCTGAGCAAAAAAATATTGAGGCACACCTGTTTGTGCAGAAACAATAAGATGACACAAAGTTTTTTGATTTAGAATATTTTTAAAGATAAAAAATAAAGAAAATAGAAAAAGATGATGAAAAACAAATGGCTATAATAAGCACCTTAAAAAGACCAATGATAGTTTAGCACCCGCTACAACTATCTGAGCAAACAACTATTGAGGCACACCTAAGTTTGAGAGTGACAGGATTGACAAATGAGAATATTAGGTGATAAATGATGAAATCATCTAGCTGAATTAAATGATGAACAAAGAACATTGAGAAGAAATGAAAAGGTGAACAAACCTGTTTGTGCGGAAACAATAAGATGAAGTTGTGGGAATTCTTATGGTAGTCAACTCAAAAATTTCAAGTTTTTCATGAAAGGCTTAAAACAATCAATCAACATCATTTATTACTCAACTACACAGTCAAAAAAACTATACACAGTTTTATTTTTTACATATATACACCATAACAACTAGAGTCAAGACATGAAACCAAGAATTCAAGACTGAATGACTAGGAATATGTCAAAAGAAACCTCAAAAATGGATTCTAGGGCCGAAATAATAACCCCGAGTCACCCAGCAAGCTCACACCTCTATGTTGCACGGTTCAGAAGTTACAAGAGTTACAAGTTTCACTGGGGTATTTGAGTGACATTATACCTTTCCCCTGTCTGTGAAATTTTACTTTCAAATAATGTCTGTGCTCAGGTCATGTGCTTCTCAAACCCATAAAAATATCTGTGCACGAATCAGGTGATTTTGTATTTACATAGTATCTGTGCACACTGACATCATGGGTCAGTGCACCATGAAATCATAGGTCTGTGCAGGTCTGTGCACCCATTTTTCAGGGAAGTTGTGCTTTCCCCTGGAGCTAAAATTCCTCATATTTTTCTGTATAAGGAGCTCTCTCCAGGCTGTTTTTCCCCCCATCCATCTCATCCAGAGATATTCACCCATCAAATCATCTGATCTCATTCATTCACCCACTCATCTTATATTCTTTTTACTCCCCCTTACCTACCCTAACATCAATTATTAACTATTATACACACCCTTACAAGGGATCTTAAAACTCTAAAGAAATTAAAAGGACTCAATATGATACTACTTCTCACAAAGGACCAACTCTCAGCAACCATCAGTTTTCTCATCCATAAGTCAAGCTTATAAACTTACCCACTACTCTAAACCAGCTAGACAGGAGATATCTTCTCATCACGCTACACTGCAAAAAAATCTCTTTTAACTGCCTGCAGTTGACATGAAGCATATTGAAACCTTTCCCTTGTTCTTTCTCAAGGTTTAATTTGAATGCACAGTGACTTTGCATCATGCACAGTGACTTTGCATCATGCAAAGTTACTGTGCATCACAGTAAGCCTCAAGTCAGACTGAAGCTGTAACCCAAGGTGAACCCGAGTTTCTGCATGTCAACTGGTGAAAGTTAAGCAAGATTTTTCTGCAGTGCTAATTAAAACCTGCAGACCAAGTCTGGGGTGTTGTTATTCTGATAAAACCAAGAGGAAGAGTTTGCAACTCCATCATACCTCTTCCCATTCAGAAATAGGTGTTGATCCAAACAACCTATTGAGTTTTACAACATGAAGGCTTTTGATTTGGATATTTTTAAAGATAAAAATAAAGAAAATAGAAAACAATAAGAAAATAAACTATTACAACTATGTGAGTTTAAATAGTTGCCTTATTAGGGTTTCTATCCTTGAACATTGAATATCATCAACTGCAACTACCACAGTTATCTGTATTAACACTTCTTTTCATGAAACTCAATACCCCCCCCACACACGCACAAACTTACTGAAGCTTTAGGCACATGTTATCAATTGCTGATTGATGATTGACTCTTCCCAATGCCTTGGTGCAGAAGTTGGCCAAGTTGTTGTCCGTAGGAATATATGAGATGTGTGCTTTCTTCAATTTGTTAATTTCCTATCACTTTTTGCTTCCATCCTTCATAATGCTCTATATATTTTTCCTTTCTTTTTTATTTTATATATTTTAATATTAGATAAAATAGTAGTTTTTACTCAATAACATAACATGGTAGTTTATGTCTTTTGCTTAAATGACTAATGTTAATCATGGCAGTTATTAGCATTAGTTATTTATTTTACTATATTTGATAGCTTTTGTAAATCATGGTAGTATTTGCTCGAATCTACCTTATTTTGTTATCTATTGGAAATCATGGTAGTATTTGCATTTAGATTAAAATCTCTTAGAGCATCCACCACCATCTCTGTCAGTGGGCTCGGTAAGCCCAACTTACAGAGACTTGCCCCCCTGGTGGCACCACCGTTGCAATTTTGGGACTCTTTAACAAGAGAGTCTCTAGATTTCTCATCAGAGGTCCATAAAGTTAGGGACCTCTGCCAAGCCTCGTTAAAACGAATTCGACCAGACTCATCAGCTAATCATCAACCTGTTCAAGAACTTTGCAGCTCCTCCAATTCATCTCAATACAAGATCTTCCACTCAATGTTATTATGTTCTCTTCTTTTTCTTTTCAAGCCAATTTTAGTTGTTCAAACCGCTTTACCAATCTTTCTCTTGATTTGGCTTCTTCTTTTCTCACTGCTCTCAATCTTAGTCTTGGTCATGTTAAATTTTCATGGGAAACCCAAGAGATAGGATTTTATTATCTCTCATTTCATTTCAAATCAAAAAAAAAAAGTAATCTAATTAAAAAGAGAAGAAGTGCTATTAAATTTAAATGGAAAAAGTATGATGATATGGGATGGGGGAAGAGTTAATAAAAAAATATCCTACAGCTCAAACTTCCAAGATTTTGACATGTTATTTAGACAAGTATTAATGTGTTGATCAAAAAAAAAAAATGAATTGGTAGATGTAACGTGGTGAAGATTTTGTGTCCTATTTCTTCTTTTTCTCTCCTTTTTCTCATTACCGAGTCAACTATATCAAAAAAGAAAGGCAAACCTTTGTTAAAATTTGAGCTAAAAAGAGAGAGAGAAGAAGAATAAAAAAGGTAGCAGCAAAAAAATAGAATCAAAGAAGCAGTGCTTTTTGGGGGATGTGATGCTGAATTGGCCTTTTGTTGTTTTGTTCTTGAATGCTGAATTGGCCCTTTTGTTGTTTTGTTCTTGAATCCAAAGATCAACTTTTTCTTGAGTTTTTAGAGCATCACCTAATCCCTGAATAGTAAATGTTTTATTTTGATGATGTGTGAGATTTTGTCTTGTATTGGGTTTTACAAGTAGAGAAAGTTGATGGGCTGGGTTGAAGAGGACACAGTGGTTGGGATTGAAAATTGGTAGTTGGCAAGATGATAATTTTGAAGGTTACAGAGCAAAGGTGGTTGGAATCTGAGGTAGGTAACTGATGAAGTCCGTGCACACCTTAAAATTCTCATTAACTTAGAGAGTTCTTACTGCAACGGTGGTGGACGCTCTTAGTTCTGATAAACATAGTAGTTTTTATTAGACTGACATGTCACAGTTGTGTGACAAGTAATCTTTCCTTTCATATTTTCAATTTATAATGAAATAAAAACATTGAGTTTTTGAGCTTTTGATCTCTTGACTAAAAGTCAAACCCAGCTCTTCCTTCACTCAAATAAGAAAAATCTTCAAGGTTCCTTAATCATAAAAATCTAGAAGTTAACACAATTCAACTGGATCCTGTATCCAATGAAGTTTAATGTCCCAATGTTTTGATTTTGACTGATAGAGAGGATTGTGAGCAAGCGCAATGGCACTCTGATTATCAACAAACACTTGAGCACATGAACTCAAATTGATGGATAGCAAAGCAATTGAGTAGTGAAGCCAAATGGATTCCTGAATTCCGTTATATAAAGCTTGATAATCCGCTTCTGCGACAGGAGATGCCACAGTTTTCTGTTTGCGAGATCTTCATTAAAGAATTGATCCACCAATTTTTTGTCGCATACCCAGAGTATGATTTCCTTGAGTCCTGACAATTTGCAAAGTCTGAATCTGTATAAAACGTAACACAAGTCGGACTATCATCCCAAACCAGATTAATACTAAAATTCAATGTACCTGCTATGTAGCGAATAAGATGCAAGACGGCCTTCTGTTGAAATTCAGAGCTAAAATTTATATGAATTTTTTATTAATGATTTAAAATTTGTTTAATAATTTTTTATTTGATTTAATAATTATTTTTAATGTGATTGAGAATGGGACTAGAGGGATTCAAGGAGCTTGAGCCCTAGGAAAGGCTCACGGAAAATGAATGAAAGAACCAATGATTTTATTTCTAATCCAACTGCATAGGTTATAAAGAAAGAAAAACAGTATGAGCACCCTGAACAAATTGCCAGGGATTTAATGTGGTTCTGAACCCTATAAATAATAAAAAAATGACAAACTAAGAGAATTAAAATAAAGCAAGAGATAATTGTAACAACTACAGATTTAATCTTACTAATTTATTATTTTATCTTCACAATGTAATTAGGATTGTTAGTTCTAACTAATTAGTTCCCAAACAATAAAAACAGAATAAAAATATAACAAATATTTCTCAAGAATAATACTGACTACTGATGATCAAGGTTCAATGACTACAAGACACATACTACTGCAGTTCTTATCTATTTTGGATATTTTATATTTATTCTAACTTTTTTACTGTTTTTATTTAACTTATTTACTGTGAAAAAAAAAAATATATATATATCTTAAACAAAAACCTTGGCATAAAACATGAATTTATTGAGTGGTCATGAGGACCAAATTCCAACACCTTCCAATGATGAGTACCAGGGCATTCAAGATGCTGAAAAAGATGTGAGACCGTGAAAGCAATATCTGGATGAATTGATACGGCCAGATACATGAGAAGCCCCACACTTGCACAATAGTTTTTGTTGAGTTTTACAAACTCTGCCCGCTCTTCTTATGATTCCTTTACAAGTTGAGTGTTCAGAACCATGGGTGTGTTTACTGTTTTGCAGTTGTTCATGTTGTGATGAGCAAGAATCTTCTTTGCATAGACTTCCTGAGAAAAGAACATTTTATTATTTCACCTGGTTAATTTTATTCCCAGAAACAATTTGGCTTCCCCCAAGTCTTCCATCAGAAAACACTTGACAATGAGATTTTTGAACCTAGACACATCCAAGCTGACAATGAGCATGTCATCAACATAAACATGCACAAAGGACGGCCAGTTCTTGACTTGAGATATAAACAAACACAGATCCACAACCGAGGGGAAAAAATTCATGGACAAGAAAAATTGATAAATTTCTCTGTAGCATACCCTCGGGGCTTGCTTGAGTCCATAGATAGACTTGAGCAGCTTTAAGCACATATTTATTGGAATTTCACATCCAGCCGGAGGTCAAAGATAGATCTCCTCTTCCAGCACTCCGTTCAAGACTGCATTCTTGACATCTATTTGATGAATATCAAAACCTTTAGACAATCCAGCGTGAATAGCAGCACGCAGGGCTGTTGCCCTGCCTGTAGGAGTGCATGTTTCTTTGAAGTCTTGAACCTCAACCTGCTGATTTCCCTGTGAACACAATTGTGCCTTGAATTTTATAACATTGCCGAATTCATCCATCTTTTTCCTAAACACTAAAACAGTGTTCAGAAGAGATATACCCGGAGTCATTGGAACCATTTTCCAAACTATCCATAGCTGATAGTTTGTCTTTTATGGCTTTCAGTCATTCCACTTTTTCTGGAGAATCAATTGCGCGCTTGAACGTCTTAGGAGTATTGTCGTCATTTTTGGATGTCACTGCCATAGCATAATTGATTCTGTCAGAATGCTCTGTCGCCCGATTGGATTTGATTTTACAAGCCAAATTTTCCCTTCTTTTGTGATCTAGAATCTTGGAAGTATGAATTTTGGAACAGATATTCTTAGGGGCTATATCCGGAGCAAGAACAATTTCCTGTCCAGGCTTTGGTTTATATTTGGGCTGGATTGACGCTGAAGATTGTGGTCAGACTTCAGCATTTGCTTCCTCAGGCAAGCTGTCAGATGCTTCTTCACATTCATTGAAACTTTGTGAGTTGTGTGATGAAACTTCCACTAGATCAACAGACTCTTGATGGTCAGATGATTCTTCATTGAGTGGAGTAGATTGTCTTTCTTCCTCAAGCAAAGAATCCTCAGCAAAGACATGCTGATCGGACTGACAAAATAGAGCAAGTCCGGGAAATTCAGTTTCCACAAACTTGACATCATGGCTGTGTTTGATACAAGTGTCACTAGTCAAGACACGCCAGTTGTTTTGGAAAAATGGTCAAATCTTGAACCAAAAAGTTAAAACCCCTGGCAATCTTCCTAGCCCTAAACGATTTTTTTTTTCTCAAGTCTATCTTTTTCTCCGTCTCAACTGAAATCTCTCAGTTTTGTCTCTAATCTTGATTCTAAACCATCAACCCAGCAAAACCCTCAATTTCACATTCGACTTCACTAAATACTTCAACTTCAAATCTGATTTGGTAAGATCATCAAATTCATATTCATTTCTGGTTCACACAAAGAAAACTTTTGATGAATTCTTTTTCTATCAGTCTTAATTCAATCAAGACAATCCTGAAGACCAGCTCCATCAAACTTATTGAATCCAACCTCAGCTTGCATTGTATGAATCTTCATTCTCTATCTTTCCATCTTCTTCTTTTCCTTGTTTCTCATCTCATTTCTTTCTCACTTAAAAAAAATCATCACAGCCAATCTTTGCTCAATATCCTTAGTGATACATCTTTAAAACTGCCATTAGTGTTGTTCTCATTTTCACATCAAGTGAAGAATTTTTGAACGGAAATAGCTGGATGCTCTGTTGACTGAGCTAACCAAGTTGGATATACTTGCTGAAGTGAAGATTGAACTGAAGGGTTTTGTTTCTCAATTTCTGATGATGAACTTAGAAAGAGAAAAGTAGATTAGAACCGATGATTTTTATTTCTTTAGAAGTTGCAGCTTCTTATAGTCTACAACCAATCACCACACTTGTGGTAAAGAGAAAAGTAGATTAGAACCAATGATTTTATTTCTTTAGAAGTTGCAGCTTCTTATAGTCTACAACCAATCACCACACTTGTGGTTGAAACAATTATGCATACAAAACTCATCATAAATAAATAGAAAACAAAAAAATAGAGTCTTAATTCAAAGAATAAAACAAGTTAGTTTTGAATTTATATATTTATTTAATGATAATAATTTTCCTAAACTATAGGCCAGAAATTCCTGTATTTGAATATAAATATAAAGATTGTAATATTAATTCCTCTTAAAAATATAAGCCAGACCATTCTGTTATTAATACTCAACTACTAACTCTAAAACTATAGGCCACTACTATATTTCATTATATAATTTTGATTTAATTTAACAATCTTTATATTTATATTCAAATAAGAGGTAAGAAAGAATTGGGCTGAAGACACACATTATATTTTGGAGATTAAATTTCAACATCAAGGTATTCTTCTTGCTTTCTTTCTGAAATGTCATGTTTCTTTCTTTGACTCAATTGTACTTGTTTCCATTGTTTTCTAAAGTATCTGGTTTTATTTTTCTGGCAATTTAATCATTTTTTCATCAGTTGTGCATGTTGAGTTAGTAGCCAAGAAAGATTCCTTTCTTTGAAATATTGCCAAACTTCCCTTTCTGTTTTTCTTGAGGTATATTTATAAAAGATAAACACCTGAACGGTTTCAGCAGTGATGTGTTGAACAATTTACTGGACCACAGTTCAAATGGAGATTTCCACTTCAAATTTTCAGTAGGAGTGATGTTCTCCAAGAAACAGGCCGTGGATACAGCCTTGGCCCAGTACTTTGTTGGAAGATTAGACTGCTTCAAGAGACATCTAGCTTTCTTGGTAGTTGTTTGATTACCCCTCTCAGTGACAGAATTTTGTTGCGGAGTATACAGAGCAGTTACAGCAACCTCTATTCCTTTCTGCTGTAGATAGTCTAGAAACTCGTTAGACCACCATCAAAGATAAATTTTTTAATTGCACAATTTTTAGATAGCATAACTTCATTATGAAGAGGATAAAATATAGGTTTTTCGATATCTTGTAAACCAGTCAGTTATTTTTAAATATTCATTTCCCCCTTGAACCCAAAGACAGTGTGATTTTTCCACTAAGATTCATAAAAAAAACCTCTAGTGGATGAGTAG
>JNCO01007202.1:0-12300 GCA_000785685.1 Uromyces viciae-fabae | reverse complement strand
TCCGCGCGCGGTCAAAACCGCGTGAGTTTGCGGGCCGACCGCGTGAATTTAGCAATGCCCTTTATTTATTTATTTGTTTTTTTAATTTTTTTTTTTTTTAAATCAATTGATTTTTTTTAAAGAAAAAAATTATTGGCAATTTTTTTTATTTTTTTTTATTTGGGAGAATCCAGCAATTGACGTGCCGGTGAGAACCCGCTGGCGGCACATCAAGCAAATTTGACGGAGTGGCAAGCCACCCGCAAAGGCAATCAATGCTTTATGAGGTCAGGGAGACCACTTGTCTCACGAGTGTCTTCCCAACGGTAAGCATACCTGTTGTGTCCCACCAACGTCCTTAATAGTCGTCGGTCCGACACACGTCAAACAAATATTATTAGACAAGCTCGACGTATCTCACATTGTATAATACATAATAAATTATGTACTTTCATTTTCTCTCTAATATATAAAGTGCAGACTATGCACTATTGTTTTTCTTCATGCAATAATATAGTTTATTTCCTCACTATGCTCTTTTAGTAAGCATACCGTCGGTTAGAGGCCGTGACATCGGAAGGCGTTCAAGGGCTTGCTTATGGTAGTCCTGAGGTTACCCACGCTCTCGCGAACCCCGAAACAGTATACATCGTTGATGGCCAACCTCCTCTCCTCTGCCCCGCCTGGACTCTCCTAGTCACGTCTCCACAGTAAGCCAATTACAAACAACTTCTCAAACAATCGTCGAAATCAGATTTATTGTATATGCCACCTTGGAGCTACAAGGAATTGCAAGATCGCAAAGACGTTCTCTATGCAGATGAAGAAAAATTCCCTACAACCCTCATGGACAGGCTTTTCGAGACGGTGGTGTGCCGCGATATGTTTTAGACAAAGCCTCAGTTCAATACCAAGTCAGTGGTGGCGACGAGAACGCTGTGGTTCGAAAGCTTGTCGATATTCTGAAAGACACCATCAACAAAGGTTCATTGGCCGATATTATAAAAGCGCATGAGGCCAGACACCCTGAAGGGGAGTATTCCCATCGTGTGCTACACCTATGTAGGCATCCTAGCGGAAGCCTCGATCGGATTCACTTGGCGTGGGCATCACCCTTAGTCGAGGAAGAAGTGGTCAACAAATTCTCGCAGGAAATCCGCACTGAAATGAAGCACTTACTTCGATCCTCTAATGGCGACTCCGGTAGCAATCTACGCGGACTGATTTTTGAGTAATACGCTCACATCATGTTGCGAGATGGCGGAAGTTTTCAAGCCCGTCGACTCTGCGAAGGCGATCCGACAAGCGAGCAGGACGTTGTGGTAACGTTTCCCCCAGCCGATGTTGAATTCTTCCAAGCTTACGAAGAAGTTAACCTGGACATCGACGTGCTGTGGCGGCCGCGCAGTAAAAATCTGCCATCAATTGATTCGCTACGTGGACCAGCAATTTTTTTTCAAGTGACAGTTTCTCAAACACATCCGATAAAGCATCTGGGCCTCAGCAAGGCTCTAAATCAGGTGGCGGACAAGTCCAAATCTCCCATGAGGCTATACTTTGTGGTTCCATCTGATTTTTTTTTGAATACAAATGTCAGCCTTATCATACCAAATACGGGAAACTATTCAAGGATCAACTTGGTGATGTCGGCAAAGTAGAGCAGTGGGCTTTGTTGATTCCGACGGGAGCCGAGAAGCCAGCGATAGCCAAAGACGAGGAACACCATGCTGGATCAAAAAGGAAGGCTACTGAAGAGATGCACTGACCGAAAAGCATACTTCTGCAAACCCCCTCTTAGCTGTGACCCTAGTTCTCTCTTTCAGCACCAAATGTGATCTTTTCATCATCTGAATCAACTTATATACTATCAGATCAAAGATTGATTCCAATATGCTACCTTGACGTCATTCTTTATGTTATTTTTCAGAGCCAAAGTTGCTCATACCTTGTGACCATCTTTCTTGATCTAGTTGTTTTTATTGATTTTATATTATTTTGTTTTCAGCCACGCGACGTTTGGTTTGCGGATAGGGCCCCGTATCCCATTTGGCTGACGTGAAAACGTGTGGAAAATGATCGTCCCGGTCCTCTCATAGTAGATATGCTATAGTTGCTGTTCCGATGTCAGCATCGTTGCCCCACCACGTCATGGAGGACGGCCTGGCCGCGGTCAAAGATGACCGCAGATGAAAATCATTTCAATTGTTCGAGTGCCCAAGGTACGGAGCCCGACTGGAGTTTAATGCGGATGCAATCCATCGACAGTATCCACCTGTCTACACCATCTGCCATGGATGCAATACCCGGTCCGCCAATGCCAGGTAAGTACCTTACATCGGGGATTCTCATCCATGTGGGTTGTTTTTGTTATTTATGTATTACAGTTTGTAGTGGCACGCTGCCCAGCAATATGGAACCAAATAATGTTGAAACCCGTTGCGGCACGTTGCCGGCTTGCCAACTGTCGCCAAGCACCCCTGATTCCTTATTTCCCAGTGCCATCCACACCTCAATATGCGACATGCGAACAATCTCACACAAAAGCATTGGCCAACCCATTCACACGACCTGCGCAGCTATACAAGGCTCAAAATCTTCAGTATGAGATTCTTGCATGGTTCCAGGAAGCGCAATGGCAGAAAGCCCGCCACGACTACCGGGCAGGTGCTTTCGAAAATGTAGAACAGTACCTTAAATGCACCAATGACGGTGCGTATTTTAATTTGTTCTTGGCTGGTATCCCATTAGAAGAGCGACACCTACAGTATTCCCTGTTATTTGGAATATATGAAGTATGTATTGTGTGGTTTCAAAGAAAGTATTTCGTCGTGTTTTTGTTTAACTTGGGTTCCTCATTTTTAGGTCATTCGCGACAAGCTCAAACACAACCCTGATGTCGCATGAGATATCCTGCTCAAGAATTGTGGTATCAACCAATCAGTAAGGTTTCTTTTGATTTTTTTAATTGCAGTGGCTTTGATGAGTCGTTAGGAATGGACCACGGTGGGTTATCCGCAGAAATACCTGTGTGTCGGGGGCGGCTTTTGGGCCACCCAAATTTTTACCCGCCAAGTACGGGAATAACCGCAGGCAACCGACCTGGTTGGTTACCCGCGGCTATTCCCGGCGGGTATCCGATCAAAACGGGAATCTTGTGACAGATCCTTGAAAGGTCCAGCTTGAGTAGGAGCCTGCATCATGTAACATCAAATTTAATATAATTATATTATATATCATCATATCCCCCTCCAATCCCAATCGGCAACGTCTTGACTCACTCTCATTCTATTTAGTATTTCTCATACACCATAAATCCCAATTGGCCTCTCCTCAGTTTTAATTTTTAAGTAAGTCAACTTTTTCTTTCTTAATATCTTTCATCTTTTATTTTCACGATCATCCCAAAATCCATCACTAAAATTATATGCTTTAAAATTATGCCCCCAGCTATCCAACCCATGCCCCTGGCCGCATCCCATTGTCCACAAGATCAAGAGGGCGGTAGAATTCACCATCTGGTGGCAAACAGCCAAACCGCTTCCTCCCACAATGATGACATTGAGATCAAGAATCCTAGCATGTTAACCAGCTCAACCACCATGACTCCTACTGTACCCCAGCGCAGCTGGGTGTGGAGTTACTTTGTGGTCCAAAGCGATCACAAATTGCGCTGCACAGTCCCTGTGGCTAATGGTAAGCTGTGCAGCAGGGTTTTGACAAGAGACAAAACAAAGAGCACAAAATCAATGATTGAGCATCTATCCCGGATGCACAATATCGATGATCCGAAAAAAAAGGAGGTGGGGCAAACTATCATCACCAGTCTTTTCAAGCGCAAACACATCGAGACTTGGGTGGGCTTTTAATTCTTCTTCTTCTCACATTATATCTTGGTTCTTCCATTATCTCATTATTCCATTATCTTTCAATAATTTTTTACTTATTCAATAATGTTTCAATAACATTCTGTTTGTGTTTGAATCTTAGGTGGAGCTCATTCCGCAGAGTTTTAAGCGGCTTCTTGCCAACCTTCTTGCATCTGCTGACCTTCCGTTCTTGTTTGTGGAAAACAACGCCTTCATCCGTCTTTTGGAGGTTATCAACCCTCGTGTATCCAACATGCTGGTAAAGCGCAAGCCGGTTGTGCTTGAGGTATCTCGGTTATACATCACATATTTAAATCAAGTCAAGCAGCTCCTCAAGAACTTCAAGACTATTGGCTATACACTTGACGCATGGATGTCACCAAATCAGATCGTGTTTTTGGCTGTTACCGCACACGCCATGACAACCGATTGGGAGATAGTGTATTTGCTAGTTGCCTTGCCAGCTGTGTATGGTAAGTGACATTGATTCTTCTTTGCATCTATTATCTTTATCTATCAATAACCATTCTAACATTGCAATTGGACTTCCCATCTTACCTAGGTGAACATAAGGGGGAAAACTTTGCACTCATCCTCTACGAGACCCTTCAAAAGCTTGAGATATCTGGGTCAATGGTAGCAATTACCACCCAAAATGCATCTAATAACGGGACTCTTTCCAAGAAGATGGCTAATTTAATAAACGGATGATTTAACGCATCCAAGCATCTGCTTGGATGCATGGCCCATTTAATTAATCTGGCGACTCAGGGAGGACTCAATGCTTTTGGCTTAGGCAATAACTCACCCAAAGAGCAAGAAATATCCCTCAACAGCAACATCATGGCAATTGACAATCTGGTCAATGAACCTGATGGTCACGGTGTTAACCTCAAAACTGTGATCTTGCGGATTCACGGTCTAGCAATCCATGTGCGCAGCTCCCCTCAACGCCAAGATCAGGTGTTTCAATCGGTTATCCATATGCTTTCGGATAATCCTCCTTCCAATGAACCCCAAGCTGGTTGTTCCAGCCACCCTTTTCCTCCATCCAAATCTCTCATTATGGACGTCTCCACCAGGTGGAACTCCACTTTCTTGATGCTAGAAAGGGCCATCCATCTCAAAGACGCCTGCAATCCCTTTGGCACTAGATCCGAGACCTTGAAGTTTAAACTTATTAACATTGAATGGCAAAAAGCTGAACAGATGATGAGGTTCCTCAAACCCCTTCATGAGGTCACCAAATTGCTTTGTAGATTGTCCTATACCACCCTCAACTTTGCCATTCCAATATATATCTTGCTTGTAAAGAACATTGTTCTTGTTGAATCAGCTTACGACAGCTCACAACTCATTCCACCAGCCAATAAGATGGTGGAAAAGCTCAATAAATATCTCACAGTAGCGCTGGATAAGCCGGCACCGCTCTGTGCTATGATACTCAACCCACGGATCAAGCTGCATTACCTCAAGAAGAATCACGCCGTGCTCTGGGACATACTTCAAGTTGATGTGTCACCAGCCAAAGCGTTGAGTGATTTCAAGGCTCAAGCTCTTTTGTTTGATCAATCTCATTCTCCTGACTCACTGGTTAAGGGAAAAATAAAAGAAAAATCAGAGCACCATTCCGCATTACTTGACAATGTTTTTGGAGAACAGCACAATAGCTTAGATTTGGATTCATAAATCCATTGATACTTAGGTGAAACTTACAAAGCTTCGGGGATGGATATACTGAAATACTAGCAATCCCGCCAGAAGCTATATCCCTCTTTTGTGTCAATGGCGAGTTGTTTCCTGGCCCTTCCAGAAACAAGTGCACCTTCAGAGAGAATCTTCTCATCCTGTAAGTCAATCATTGGGACGCAGTGTTACAACTTAGATGCAAAAAGATGTTTAAAGGAGTGGGGATGCAAATCTAAATTTTTTTCTCGAGAGAATCTTCTCATCCTGTAAGTCAATCATTGGGACGCAGTGTTACAACTTAGATGCAAAAAGATGTTTAAAGGAGTGGGAATGCAAATCTAAATTTTTTGCTCAACCACTCAACAAGGAAACTGAAACCAACTAGGTTAATTTCATTTATCTGTTGTGATTATGCTTCTCATTAAATTCATATATATGATTTCTTTACTAAAATATATAATATATACATGACAATAAATGAAAATACACAAAAATAAATGAAAAATTGTAATAACTCTTTTTTTTTTTTGGTATTGTCACATGAAATAGTTATAATAAATGAAAGACTATTATACAAGTAAGTTGAAAAAAAAGAAATACAAGTGTTTATATTAAGATAAATGAAATACCAGCAATATTAAAAAAAAGTGACACACAACTTCCATCTTGAAAGAAAAACTTGAATGCCCAACATATCCGATTGGGTATGGGAAGTCGCCCAACATTTTACCCGGCGGGTACGGGAATGGAAAAAGTCCAAATTTGGGCTCCCGGCCGGCCTCCTTTCCCGCCAGTACGGATCCCGGATATACCCAAACACTGGCCTTGCGGGGCCCATTCCTAGTCGTGATTGGAATTTGATGCTTACAGATTTACCACATCATGTGTTGCATGGCAGCCAGCAAAGAGCCCCCCAAAGTTCCCACCGCGGAACTCCACTGAGGTGTACAAGATCCTGCAGATGCTGTTGATGTTCCTGCAATGGAGCACTCCTGTTGTAACCTATCACTAGGTTACACTGCCTTGCCGCAGTCTCCCCGGCCACCTAGTGCATAATTCTGGTGCTCCTACACACCGGAAGACAGTGATATAAAGTTTCATGCCATGCTCTTTCCAAACAGGTTATGAGCCCTTAAATCATCTCGCTATAACAATAACTTTTATTATAGTTATCCACCATCATAGGTGTTTCTCTTTAGTCATCATCTCATCTGCATATTTGCCGGTGTAGGCCACCATTTCAGCCTGTTTAATCTCCTCTATCTCCGTTTCTTGAATAATAACTCTATAATTTTATAAATCCATCCGCCATATATATATATATATAAAATTACAATTAAAAAATATATATATATATAAATAAAACATACGTACATTCAATCTCAAAAACTTTATACTACAAGTAGCTTTAGTATTGTGTGTGGAATTTTGGCAACAATCTGCAAGGGTTTGATTAGGAGTAGGGTTTCTGCAGATTCCTGAAAATCCTAACTTATGGCTAAAGGTAGAGACCGGAAAATCCAGGCAGGTAGCTGTTCAATCAACTACACTCTATACTGCTGTGCTTGCAATATTTTTTTTCCTTGTTTTCTCTTTCTTATCTCACAATCCACCACCATGTCCTCTCCCCAAGACGCACCAACACCCGGCTTGGGACCCAGATCATCAAATTCAAACAGGGTAGTTGCTACTCACCCTACGGATCAATTAATGTCCAAATCTCAGGCGCAAGACCTGATTGAAGCTACCCTACTCAATCACGCTGCACAACCAACACCTGTCTCTCATCTCAGTATCCTTTCTGCAATCACAAAATCTTTCTCTGACAAAGACAAACTTAAACCTGATGGATCAAACTATATGTGTGTGGCACGATTTCCTCCGCAAAAAATGCCGTGAGTTTCTTGCAAATGAAAATTTTTTTTGCTGCACCGGCTTGCAATCTTCACCTTGAACAACTTGGGTGTGCCCTACTTATGTGTTTGATTGACAAATCTTTTCAGTGCTCTCTCTTGCAATTCACCGACTCTCACAGCATGTTCCTTGGTCTAAAGACCCATTTCAACACTTTCAGCCGAGCCGCCCAAATGAATGCCTGGTGTTGGCTCATCAATATTAAAGCTAGCTCCTATGGTGGGACCACCTCTCTGGTCACTGCGATCTTTGACATCCTTAATAACTTTTGCACTCTTACCATGAAACTGACTGAGGAAAACATTGCCATTCTAGCACTTCAAAACTCCCTTGAACAGGGCTCCCAACTCCAACAAGAGGTTGATCGACGTTTAGAATTCAACATGTCCAGTACACACTGCCTGCGTACAACTCCAACCCTTGATTCAATCCAAGCTGTCATTTACAATTTGAATTAAAAAGTGCCGCTGTTCCGACTGCCAATGTTTTGGAAGCACAACCTCAACCCACTTTAGATCTTGATACCGCACAATCTGATCAAAATCCAGCGCTGAATCCCCTGACTCTTGTGGCTGTTCCCAGACAATTTTGTAACTGCCGCTCAATTTTCCACACTACTGACAAGTGCCCTGAGAAGCAATTGCCAAAATTTTCTCAAAGTCAAGATGCTCATCACGGCACCCCAGCCGCCTACGCCCTCCCGGGTCAATTCCAAGTCTTGTACCCAATAGTTCTCCCCCCTGGTGTACCATCTGCTTATCCCACCTATCCCACCAGCCGTATTCCAAACGGTACCAATAACCGGCTCCCTTTGCCCTTGCAACAGACAACTCAGGGGGGGGGGGGGGGGGGGGTGATTCTCAAAACTGGTGTCCACGTGGTCAGCAGACTGCACCCGCTACTCCTATTGCGGCTTGTGTTGTGGAGCTTGCGAAGCTTGATCAAAATCTAGATCTTCTCAGTTTTGATACAATTGATTTTGACAGCAACAATGCTCATGCTATTGCTGATTCTGGTGTGTCTCATCATCTTACTGGTAATTTTTCTTCCCTCTCCAATTTTATTACTTTTAAAAAACACATTCCACTTAAGGTGGCTACTAATGGGAACCCGGCATTTGTTACAGGGGCTGGCACTCTGTTGTTTCAAGGTGAAAGTGGACAGAATGTAAATTTACACAGCGTACTCTAATGTGAGCATGCCCGCTGGCAGCATTAGTCAATGCTAAATTTATGTTTTCTTGCATAACGCAGGATCACACAATTTTCATTACGGATGCTACAAAGAATATTATTTTCCGCTGTCCTTTTATATCCAAGTCTAACCGCTGGATCTCCTTGAATCAATTTTTCCCTGGCAACTCTCCTGTTCCTTCCTCTTTTTTTTCTACTTTGTTTCCTACACCATCTCATTATTCTTTTCACTCTACCCTTGATCCTGTCCCGGTAGTTTCTTGGAAACTAGAATGCTTAACGAGCAGTGAAAAAACTATTTTATTTTATCATCAGCTATTTGGCCATGCCAGCCTTTGGGCAATAAATGAACTACTCAAAAAGTTATGTTGGGGCTGATCTTCCCTCAAAGCTACCCTCAGGTGACTTTAAGCTTCCCGTGTGTATTGTCAGTAATAGTATTCAAAATACATCCCCTAAATCTGATGAATGTGTTGTGACTTGTCTTCATACTCTTGCAGTTGACCTAGTTGGTCCTTTTGAGGTGGAATCTGTCAACAAAGGCCGCTATGTACTGACTATCCGTGACGCTGCCACGGGCTATGCAGCAATTAAAATTATTACTCTCAAATCTGAGGCTACTAACTGTATCATCTGTGTGATCAATGTTCTTGAGAATTTAACAGGTGAACGAGTCAAAATCCTCCACAGTGAGAATCACGGGGAATTCTCCAACAATACCCTAGCTTCTTAAAAAGATTCCAAAGGCATCAAGTCTGAAAAATCACTGCCATATCATCACCACCAAAATGGTATGATAGAAAAATTTAATTGCACCGTCGGCGACATGGATTGCTCCCTCCTTGTTGATAGCCAGCTGGGGAAATTGTTCTGGGGGTTGGCTTACCTTTGGTCAGCGCATTTGCTAAATCGACTGCCCAACAGCCGCAGTGGGAATGTGATGCCTTATGAGGCGTTATTCCAACAGAAAGCGACATTCAGCTGGGCTAGAATTTTTGGAGGGCGCGCCTGGATACTCACGGCTCCCAAAAATTGCTCAAAATTGGATGACAGAGCTGTTGAAGCTTGGGTTGTAGGTCATTTGGATAGTAGAAAGGGTTGGCTCTTTTGGGTCCCTGCTACAAAATTGTAATTTGTCTCTTCTGCTTGGGTCACTTTTGAAGATACTTGTCTATCAGATTTCCCTAAATCTTCTGTTCCTCTTGCTAGTGATGTTACAGCTGACTCAAAAATTCTACTCCCACAAACTCTACTGATGAAACTGGGGGATTTGCTGACCACATAAACTTTGAATCCCAAGAATTACTTACAGATAAAATTTTTCAGGATTTCTGTATGTTTGGTGCCTCCATGCCTAGGACGTTCAAGCAAGCCATGAGTTCCCCAGACAAACATCACTGTGACTCAGCTATAAAGTGGGAACTCAACAATCTGTCTTGACTTGTTGTCTAGGAAGTACTGCCGCTACCTCGAGGGCAGCGTGTTGTGGCAGGGCGCTGGGTCTTTGCTGAAAAGAAAGACTTCAGTGGCACCGTTATCAGGCATAAAGCCAGATACGTTGCCAAGGGTTTCACTCAAGCTCCTGGGAAAGACTTCAACACAAAATTTGCCCCTACCGCTATGTATGCAACTATGAGGCTCCTACTCTTGCTGGAAGTGTTCCACAATTGGCTGTTACAGTCCTTTGATTTTGTCGCAGCCTATCTCAACTCGCCGATTGATGAGGATGTGTGGGTGAAACCTCCAGAAGGCATGTCCCTAGCCAATGGTTTAGGTCTTGAGCTCAAAAAGGCCCTATATGGGACTCGCCAAGTTTCCAGGTGCTGGTGGAAATACCTTAAAGGCATGCTGGCATCTTTGGGCTATTCGTCAATTCAGTATGACTCCAGCCTATATATTGTCAACCACAAGACCAAATCAGGTGTGGTGTGGATTCACGTTGATGACAGAATTGTTACGGGATTGTTGATGCTCCTGATCAAGAAATTGTAATCTGATCTCAAAGGAAAATTGGGGATGAAATGGTCAGGGGGCCTCGAAAGCATAGTTGGATTTTATAGCATATGTACCTGTGAGGGTTTTACTCCGCACCAATCAAAAGTGATTCATGCCTTCCTCAAGGAGCATTGGGACGATACTTCTTTAGCTTATACACCGCTCCCTGCCAACCTAGAACTTGTCACTGATGAACAATAATAAGTAGGAAACTTAAGGATCATATTTCAGTCAGAAAAATAAAAATAACAAAAATAAAGAAACAAGAATGAAAAGTAAGATGAAAAAAAATAATGAGCGCTACCTTAAGGACAAGTTCTGATAGAAATAAGATAGACTAATAATTTTTAAATCTTTTTATGACTGAAAATGACTGAGAAATAAATTTAAATCTTGATTGGTTGATTTAATTAATTTTTAAAATAATGAAAAGATTAAAAAAGATTAAAGATGGTTTAGATTATTTTGATCCAATGTATGGACTGGTGCTAGCTTTTGCTTTGATTCTGATTAAGACTGAAAAATAAAAATGAAAAAATAAGAATAAAAAAATAAAAATAAAATTGAAAAGTGTTTTCTTTTAGTTTCTTGATGCTTTGATTGAGTTGTTGAGAAAAATAAAAGACCAGTGTCTTGAATCCAGAACTCTTTCACTCTTGTCTTCTTTATGTTGATCTTGTTGATTAATAAGAAGATGAGAAAAAAAATAAAAATAAAAAAAATTTGAAGTATGATTAAGCCCAGAATTATCAGAGTTAAGCCCTCTGGCTGACAATTGTCTTGAATGTTGACACACCCCCATGCTTGATGCCGCTAGAGCAGAAAGCAACTGAGTCATTGATGGTCCTCAGAGCTCTTGCTATTGAAATTCTCCCTACTGGCTTAGTCAAAAAATCTGCTAAATTAATTGTAGTTTTTACATATTCAAGTTTTATTTTTCTCAATTTAATTTCATTTCTAATAAAATGGAATTTCAATGACGTGTGCTTTGTTTTAAAATTATAATGATTTGATTCATTGTTAGCTAATTCTATTGCTCCTTCATTATCTTCAAAAATTGTTGTAGGAATCGAAAATTTAATATTAAAAATCTTGTTCAGTAGTATCTTTAGCCACATAATAACTTTTGTCACATCACAAATTGCCTTATATTCAGCTTCAGTTGATGAGAGAGAAATTTTTGCTTGTTTTTTAGAGCGCCATGAGACTACATTATTGTTAAAAATAAGTAAACAACCTGAGATTGATCTGCTAGAGTCTGGACAATTGAGTTCATGTTGGAAGAATTTTTTCTGATCTTGATGCCTAGATGTTTTGTGTGTTTTAAGTATTGAAAAATTTGTTTAGCTGTGTCCCAATGATTAATACCAGGATGAATTAAAAACTGAGATAAAGAGTTCACTGCATAGGTTATGTCTGGTCTAGAAGTTGTGCTTAAAAAATTCAGAGCTCCTAATATTGTTCTAAAGTTAATATTCAGTTTCTTGAATTCTTCTATTTGTTGTTTATTTGCTTTAATTAACTTTCCTTGAGGATTTAAAGGAGTTTTCTTTGGATATAAATCATTCAATCCAAAGTGCAATAACATGTTTTCAATATAATGTTCTTGATTTATTAAAACTGCATCTTGTTGTTGCGTAATTTTCATTCCAAGTAAGAAAGCA
>JNCO01007201.1:0-12301 GCA_000785685.1 Uromyces viciae-fabae | reverse complement strand
GGACCCCTTTCTACTTACTTGGGTGTGGGATGACGGGGCCGTTGTTTTCAACCTGCAAAGATCATGACGAGCACAAGGCAGACAACAATTTTTGACCAATGCTTATCGCCGGTGGCGGTATTTACAAATTATTACATGCTAACCTTTTCCAGAGCGCTGTGTCATATTATTCGGGCGGTTATACAAGACGCTGGGTCGCACTAATACAAATTGTGATCTTAATTTTTATAGCGCCAAAACAAGAATTGCTCAGAATCAAATACTATTGTCTAGGACGAAGGAAAATCAGATCATCAAAATACCTGCGTGATCACGCCATACTCCTCGCGCAACCTTACATATATGCATCATGACCAGGCTCAATGATTCGAGAGCTAGGAGGTATCTCACCTCGCCGTTCGGCATAGTCGCGTAGCATATTTTCTCGTCGAATAGCTGCTTTTGGTGTAATGAAATCAAGCCCCCCAAGCCAAGAGGATATCCGAGCTCCCAGTCCGAGACCACCAACGTCCCACATAGGATATTGCGAGAACAAAGCAGGCGAAATTGGCAAGTGAGGCTGCCCACATACTCCCATGATCGGTGCTGCCCCTCCCAATGGCCGGTAAGCTTCCATAACCTCTAGACCCAGCATGGGGTTCCAATATCCAAAAGTTCTATCGATTGGTAGACCGCCAATTTCGTGGCCCCAGTAAGATCCAGCTGCGAGACCAAGTCGGCTACGCTCCATCAAGTCCATCTGCTGCCAATGCAATTGCCTTTCCGCGTGACTCAGCTCTTCCCATGCAAGACGTTCTTGCCATCTGAGAATTCTTTCTTGCTCCCCGAGCGTGCGATCCAGGCGCAACATCATCTCGTAGAGGTAAAGATCATCGAGAACACGCCCATAGCCGGGCTGAAGCTCTTCGGGTGTCAGTCCATAGCTTGAAAGAGGTCTGATGGAGCCATAGCCGTAGTCATGGTCGATACCATATGAGAAAGGGTTCCGCATGTTGTTTACCGGGAATCGGGCTGGTGCAGGGCCTGGCATGGCTGAGTTAATGAAATAAGGATCTACCACACTAGGAGGCGGTTGAAAAGTTGTGTGGTGATAGAGCGGATCGCTGACAACAGGGATGGATGGGTGGCCATAGTAAGGGGGGTGCATAATCCCATAACTACCATCAAGAGCACCATGAGGAGCGCGCATGGTCCCATAACTAGAATGAAGACCGCCATGGACACCATGACCGTATGCTATGCTATGAGGCATCAAAAGTTCATCACCTAGATCAAGTCCGGAGATATGCGGAGCCCTAAATAAGTCGTTCGAGGCCATCGCTCGCTCCCTTGCGAGGAGATTCTGCAGTTCCAAATTTTCTAGTTCATGATGCGCCAAGCTCAACTCTTCCAATTCGCGCTCTCGAATAAGATCATCTGGGTGCCAAGTTGCATGATGCGACTCTAAATCATCTATTTTGGAGCACGCAAGAACGGAAAGAGAGGCGCATTAATGGGGTTCAATTCTACAAGGGACAAGTTCTCCGACAGTTCAGGTCAAAAAATGTGTGATCTTGAGTCTTGACTCACAGATTGGATGCGCATCACGTAAGTCGCGGTAGTGATGCGGGTCATAATACTCGGTGGCGTACATGTTGAGATGCTTGATAATCTCTGAAATGAGGAAGGATGGTATATTTTCACTACTTACTATCGCTGTGTGTATGTAATTGTAAGCAGATGCACGAGAGAATGCCAGCAAGAAAATCAGGATGAGGCTGCAAACGGGAAGGGGATGATATATAAAGATGAGGATGATCCCTAGCGAGCATCCGTTATCCGGATCCCTCTGATGCCTGCAAAGTTCAAACTCTGCTCGGTTGATCCGTTAGCAGCTCCAGTACCAAAATAAGTTCACGTGAGAGTTTATGAAGGATTTGCGCAAGTATATATGATTCTGTTTGTGTTTATATATGTGGAATTCGAATCGTGAATGCCACTGAAAGATCATGACACATCTAGATGTTATGTGGTATGTACGAAGGTACATCCAACCGCAATGGATCTGAATATCTCTTATCGACGTTCAGATGATAAACATCGTCGAACAAGAGCGCTCAAATCGAAGAACCGGAGTGGGAGCTTGTCATAAGAGATGCGAAGCTGAGATTCATAGACAACCCACAATCTAACAAAGTGGAAGAAGTTGCTGGTCTTTCTATTGGCTGAAGTGCACAAGCAGACGACAACAAATATTCTGGCCATCAATACTGACAGCCTTCTTTCTTGATCTGCTTGATCACTTGATAGACTTCGACCTCACAATAGACAAAAATATCATTTTTATGTTCATTTATTCACAAACAGAATATTGACTTTGAAGCCATAATAACAAAAGTAAAGATTTATCTCATAATGTTTTACATCTGATATCACTTGGATGTAATGCTGACAGAAGTCGAGCCTACATTAAATCAAAATTATGCAGTTGGCTAATTTCCATGAATTCAAACTGATGTTTTTTTATTCTCGTTAGCAAAACTGTTGACTTCATGAAAAATAAATTGATGACTTACACCCTCGATTGAATCTCGGTTGGAGTAAGGATGCTCCTCAGGTAAAGCAATAACAAATCGTCTGAATTCTGTGTATAATTCTTTTCGGATTTCTTTAAAAGTGTTTACAATAGAATTAACTTCCAAGATTTCTTCATTTGTACTTTCAACTGGATCTTGTTCTTCGGAGTCTGACCAAAGCCAACAGACATTATTTCTATCAAGTTTAATCCATTCTGCTAAAGATCCTTCTTTAGTTTTATCTTCGTCAAAGTCGGGACTAGCTAGAAACTCTATCAAAAATTCTATATCAAGTTCGACCGTTTTTTTGTTTTTCAAGCGATGATTTTGCAACTGTCTTAGCATTGAAGGGTGTAGACAAACTTTCAGAAACGGATGAAAGCGGCATAATCTTTGCAGTTGATCAAGATGATGCTTTCCGCTCTGGATTGTTTTTGGTCGCTTTTTGAACAAACTGTTGAAAGTGGGAATAATTATTGTGCCTGAATCATTCATATTCAAAAAAGTAAACGTCAGGCAGTTTGATGCTGAGCTCATGAATAATCTTTTTTCACATTCTTGGTGAAAGGATAAGTCTTGATCGACGCACCAGCGCAAAGTATCAGTTCAACTTTTGGATTATTCAGATTCGCGTCCCTTGAAGTTGAAGCAGGCTTTTGCTCCCCATTACCAAAAACTTTGTTAAATTTAGTCAAACATCAATACTGCTTTTTCCAAGATGCATTGCAGCTATCATAAACTATTCAAACGTCGATCATGAAAACTAGCTCACCAAATATTTGTATTCGAGGTTTCCTTTGGGTAAGCTCAACTACGCTTGGTTCTTCTTTGGATAAAAATTCTTCAATGACGCTCCGATGGACAAAGACACATCTCAAGTCTGAAATATTATCAATAACTTCGCAATAGGGAGGTTTCTTTGGATGATTGCGCTGTCCTTGAAAGCCGCCTTGCAAATACACTCTTGTCCCTCCGCTCTTCAGAATGCAGAAATTGAGAGCATCAACTTCAAGGGACGAACTCCAAGTTTTTGACTGGGGTAAAATAGCCCTCTTTGATGAGCTAGATCTTTTTCGAGCTGAAATTACTCCTTTGGCAATTGGCTCATAAATAATTACTTTAGATCCTTTCAAATTATCCTTCCATTCCGTGAAATCCCAGCCAAACCTCTCTGAGCAAAGTAGGGCGACATCCCTGCGAGTGACTCCGATATAGACAAGCTGATCAATTATTCGATTGCTTACTAGGTTAATGATTTCTTCTCGGCGCATCGCTTCACGCCTAGCTGCTTCGAGCTCCAGTCTTTTTCGCTCAAATGCCGATGATACCTGACTTTGCTTTTTATCTTTTCGGACTAGATGAAAGTGTAATGCAGGGGATCAACATGACCCTCTTCAACCCTGGGTTTTTTATCAGATGAATATAATCTCAAGAACTGACGAGCTTGAGTCTCACTATTTTTAGCATCTTTACTGGAGATTGGTCTCCGATTTTGGTTAATGATAGGTGACGATGAAAGATTGCTACTCGACTCGCTGGACAATACCATCGAGGGGCGAGAAATGCTGCTTTGGTGCTTGGTGCTGTCTGAAAAAGCAATACAGAGAATAAATGGATGTATCACAGGATGTCATTATCATATATCAAGTGAAGAACAACTTGGCACACCCACTTCGCAGTCCGTAAGGGGAAGACTTGTTTCGAGATATCACCATGTGATCGTTTTGTCTTTTTCTTTCTGATTTGCAACATCTAATTAGCACTGCAGACATCCATGCTGCCTGTTCGAGCTGAAAGCAAGAGTATTAGTTATAACTGAGATATTTCTTACTACTTGGCGGTAGCTCCAGTGAGATTTCGCTAGAAGACGACGTCGATTCATATCGATCTAAGTCTTGACATCTGCTCTTGGATTTCCTTAGGCGCTTGAGTTTCAATGTCATCGATGTTGATTTTATTACTATGTTCGATATGGCGTCAGATTTGACGAGCAATGGAAAGCTGTGGTGAGTACTAAGCTGTATGGACAGGAAATTTGCCGCTATTATTGTTGAATCTCAAGTGGAAGAAAGACTATGCTAGTGAGTTATATGGAACATTTTTACGTGGGAGATGAGATTATCTCAACAATTGGGGCTCAACGCTGAGCTCATCCAAGCGCATCAAATAAAAATGCATGCTCAACTAGGAAGCAAACAAGAGCACGACAAGTTCATACTGTTCATCCATATCGGCTCAGCGAAAGCCCGCCAGAGTTTAGCAAAGCAGCATAACGCAACATTCAGTGCGCTACCTTCCGCCCAAGTGATTATTTTTTGCCTCGATGATCGGATCCCGGGAAATGATTGTTGAAGACAAGCACATCGGCTTCGGTGGCACACCGACCACATGCCGCCAGTCTCAAAATCCTCCAAGTTGGGTTCCGACCCGGTGTCTCAGATCCGGGTTTCACCCATTCTAAACCCGAACCTCGCGGGTATCCGGCTCTGCACCGGGTTGAGAGATATATTTTTTTGGGCCAAGAGTTGACAGTCAAGGACATGGAATCTTGACACAACCAACCCACAGAGTCCAGACACTAGTTTCCGCCTCCATGTCCACTCAACATTCATCAATCTCCACCTAATTGAGACAATTGGATTCTTTATCTGTCATTGAAACCAATGGTCCAGCTACTGAGCCTGACAAGTCAACCAAAGAAATAAGAGCATCAACCAGCTCGGTATAGCAATACTTCAAGTGTGAAACCATCAATGGCAAGGTTGTTAAAATATTAGATGAAATAGTTTAATAGAATAATATTTTTTTAGATTACTTTAATTCTTATTTATTAAAAATAAATAAAGGATTTTTAAGAAAAAGGGCAAGTGAGTATCACTTGGAAAGACTCAAGAGTGGCACGGAGAAAAAAGAAGGAGAGTCAATGAGAGTCAATTATAATTACTTGAACTCTGTCTTTTTATAGACAAGAAAAAAAAGGGAGCCCTTTTCAATTTGCCAAGGGGTCTAAAATGTGTCCAACAACTAGAGGGCAGAGGGGGCCTCAGATAGGACAAACATTCAAAAGAACAAGGAGAACAAAATTGAACATTTAGATTCTAAAACACAGACTGTGGGTGTGTTAAGTCCAAAGACATTATTCTTGATTTACATGAACAACAGTAGAAGTATTTTTGAAGAACAAGAAACTTTTTTTTATTTAGTCTGGCCCAGAGGCTGCTGCTATTTTTAGATTACAGAAAAAACATCTTAGACTAAAAATATTAACTTACCTATGTCAAAATCATTATAATATTTCTTTAAAGAATAAAATAAAAATAGATAACAGAAATAATAAAAATAATTTCTTAAATAGAAAAATAAAAATAAATAAAACAAAATTTGTAAGTCATCTTAAAATTTAATTTTAAAATAAAAAGTTTTGAATAAAAAATAATTATAAAATACATAAATAGAAAGCAGACAAAAATTGAATTGTTCATTAATTTTTGTTATGTCATTTTAAATGAAAAATAAAAATAAAAATGGAAATGTCTTGTTAAGTAACAGAAAAAATAAAAATAAATAAATTGAATAAAAATACACAAAGCATTTCTAAAGATTCAAAATGATAGTAAGAATAGTTAATATCTATTTACATGTGAAAAAGATTTAAATTTTTGATTATTTATAAAATCATGTTTCAGAATTAAAAATTCTGAAACAATTAAAAATAAATAAATGATAATAAAATAATAATAAACTCAAAATAAAAGAAAAGTGACATCATAAATTGGAATTTAGGCTTGAAATTAATGATACCATTCTTTTCTTTTTCACAAGAGTTTTCAAATAAAAACTATAAAAATTAATTTTCACAATTATTAAGAATAATAAAGAAATTAAATAGATAAATAAATAAAACAAAATCAAGCTCTAAATTTAATCAAATCAAATTATTGATATTTGCAAATTATAAATAATAAAAATATTATCATTATTTTTGTGTTCAAAAATTAATCTAAAATTAATTAAAAAATTAAATAAAACAAAATATATAAGCTATTATAATAATCAAAATATATTATAAAAAGTCATTTTTATAAACTGCCTTTAGTTTTGAAATTTTTACAACTCAGACTGTTTAAATAATTTTATTTTAATGCACTAAATAATTGAATAAAACTTAAAAAAAAAATTTTTAAAACCATCTTTGATTTAAGAGGCAAAAGAGCTCAAATTCCAGCAAAGATTACTCACTTTAGCCAGGAATCAAAGATCCCAAAAGGAATACTAATTTTTCTTGCCAAAATTAAGCCCAAAAAAGGAGGATCTACAAAAAGTATTACTAATCATCTCCTCAAAAAACATGAATCAAAAGAGACAATTCACACAAACTTGGCTCTCTGGTCAGATTTCTTGTCTCCTCAAAAAACATGAATCAAAAGAGACAATTCACACAAACTTGGCTCTCTGGTCAGATTTCTTGAAAAAAAAAAGGATGTGTTGAAAAAAAAGCTGTATCAAGAGAGCTTGTTGAGTTTTAAATGACACTATGTTGTTTTATTTGACCTCTCTTATCAAACCATAGAGCATTAAGAGTTGATTTATCTTCTTTAATCATGCTACCCAATCACAAAATCTCTACTCCCTTCAGCAGATACCCTGTCCATTTTTATTCTCAAAATTTTTTTAGACAGTTGAAATGCTCTCAACTCTTCCCTTGAAAAAATTCCCTCAAAAATCAGCTTGACTTCTAACCGGGACACAATTCATTTCTTGGAGTCACAGCACACTGTATTGAAAATTATGCACTAAAATCAATGATCTTAGCTGCAAAGCTGATTGAGGGCCCCTATACTGGAATCAACTTGGACCCACATCTGGCTCAAGTCCTCAAAGCATATGTAATCATCTGAAAGATTTTCTTATTTAGCTCTGACAATGTGTCATAAAATACAACAATGGCAACTGAGCTCAACTCCCTTATTTAATTTGAAAACAACAACTGCATGCTTGCACCAGCAGAAATGGGGGGACACCTGCTGGCAGTTGTCATGTGGTAACTTTTAAACTTCTTGTATTCTTACTTGAATCTTACTTGTTGATTATTTCCATGTAAATTCAATGCACAGTGACTGTGCAGTGTGCGCAGTGACTTTGCAGTGTGCACAGTGACTGTGCATTAAAGATAATTATTGGTTAATTCAAAGTAAGAAGAATGGTAGCACCTGAGATATCCGCATGTCAATTGGTGGCAGTTGACCCCCAATTTCTTCTGGTGTTGGATGTATGCTGCATGTAATTATCTTGGCAGATAACATTGGAAATGCATTGTTTTCTCAGTCTCACCCACAAGAAACAGCTCCTCCAAGGCTTGCTATGATTCTGAGTGATACAATACCTAAATTCAATTTTTCCAACCCCACTCAAGAATCATAAAATTTACAATTTACTAAAAAAAATCACCTCAAAAAGGGGAAGAATTTTCAAATCCCAGTAATATTTCTTCTGGTGTTGGATGTATGCTGCATGTAATTATCTTGGCAGATAACATTGGAAATGCATTGTTTTCTCAGTCTCACCCACAAGAAACAGCTCCTCCAAGGCTTGCTATGATTCTGAGTGATACAATACCTAAATTCAATTTTTCCAACCCCACTTAAGAATCATAAAATTTACAATTTACTAAAAAAAATCACCTCAAAAAGGGGAAGCATTTTCAAATCCCAGTAAGACTTTGAATGGAAAACCTCTCACCATGAAAGCTGATGTGGCAATACACTGGAATTCTACTTTGGCAATGCTCCAAAGAGCTTTCAAAATCCAAGAGATAATCTCAATGTTTTGTGAAAGGTACTTTCTATCAAGCAAACATAATCTTTCAAAATCTGAATGGGAAAAAATCCCAACAAAAAATGTGACACCTCATATCCAAAAACCACCGCAACTGATTGATAAATATACTTAAGTACATCACACTGAATCACACCACATGTCAGATCTTATTTACCACAACCCTTTTTTTTTTTTCAAGTGCTATGGATTTCACATACCACACATCTTTTGAAGTAATTATATACAGCTAAACGTTGAGAGAGTAAACAAAGAAACACCATTTGTGTCTAATAAGAATTCTTTAGTTATCTAGTGAGCTCAATTCTGAATCTAAGTTTTACATAGATCATTTTTACATACTTTCACATAGTTACATACCTGTAAGACTTGTTGCAAACCTTAAAAGTATGCAACTATGTGAAACTAATTTGACCCATCAGAATTGAGTGCTTGGAATCTGCCAGCCCTTTTCACATACTTTTTTCAAAGTGTGTGGAACTTGGTAGAAATGACTATGTAAAAACTCAGAATGTAAATGGGCTGGGTCTGGGCCCAAAAAGTGCTCCCAAACCCGGACCTGGACCATATTTGGGTTGGGTTCGGTTGCAATTTTTTTTCTCATACTCTGTCCACACCGGGACCCGCAGAATTAGTTTCCGGGTCCGGGTTGACCCAACTTTTTTTGGCGCTAGCTTACATAAAACATACTGACACTTTGTATTTTTTATTTCTTGTAGTATATGTTTTTTATTTATCAACTAAATAATACTCTACTACACATCATCTTGTATCAATTTGTATTTTGTATCATATAATCATATGAAACAAAAAACAGTACACATCTTGTATCATTTGGTATCTGATAGATCATTAAAATAGTTTTTTTTTTCCCAAGCATTTTTTTTTTTAAATAGAAATGTTTTTTTTTTAAACAGTTTTGTTGGTAATGAAGTGAAAAGAAAAATCAATCAAAAAGAAAAAGTAAAAATAAAATTATCACTCGTCATCGGGTTCCTTTCCCTCTGAGTGATTTTTCCCAACAATCCAGTCTTGGGTGCAAACAAGTGCCTCAAGAGTGTTGCCTTTCATCCTGCTTCAATAGTTGCTGAGGACTCTCCTGAAAGTAGAGAAGGCAGACTCCGATGCAATGGATGTCATCGGAGTCTGCAGGATGATCTTGGCTAGGACTGCAAGGTTGGGGAACCATTTCTCATTGATCCCCCACCATGCAAGGATTGAGAAACTGGGGGAGTTGAATTCAATGGGTGGCTCCTGAAGATATAGGTCAAGCTCAGCGGTTGTTGAGGTTGATTGTGATGATTGCCTCTCTGCGAGGTAACTCCTGAACTCCGCTTCATTGTTGTCTTCAGGAATTGGCTTCTTGCTGCGCATAGTCTGAGTGGAGGTGCTGGCAGCACTGGTTCAAGAATCGATCTTGTCATCTGTGGTCCTACTAACCAGAAGCTCATTAAACCACGAGCAAAGAATTGAATTGATGTTGTCGATTGTTTGGGAAGCCTCTTGTGGGCTAGTCTCTTTGGAAAAAATGAAATGGATGAAACCTAACTTGGATCGAGGGTCCAGAACAAGAGTAACAGCCGCAAAGTCCTTCATTTTGGACCAGTACTTGTTGTACTTACGCTGCATCGGCTCAATGATGCTGGATACAATGTGGGAGCCACTGCTGAGCGAGTCGCTAAGTTGCCGCCCAATTTTCTTCATTGTTTTAAAGATCAAGTGTGCTGTGGGATGATGGGTCATCCCAAGATTCAAAGTGGCTGCATAATAGTATAAGATCATATCAGACATCAATCAAATGTAGACCAAAAAAAAAAAGAAACAAATGAATGAAAAATTGAACTGACCAGAATGAAAAATGCATAAGAAATGACTCATGATTTCTATTTCTTCCAAGTCATTGACACTGGGACAGTCAATAAAGTTGGCATCCTGAATGGAGAGATTTTCAAACGTCTGTTTGTAAGGAAGCAAGGAGCTGAGCATGAGATAAGTTGAGTTCCAACAAGTTCGAACATCAACAGAGGGGAGCACCTGAGTTTTCATCCCGGTGAGCTCTATTGAATCCTTGAACAGCTGTTTTCAGGTTGGGGTGCTTTTAGTGTACCAGACACTGGCTCGTAATTTTTGATTGCATCGGAGATAGTCTCAAGGACGTCTTTCAAGACCAAGTTCATGATGTGTGCCACGCATCAAACATGAAAAAAACGGCCATTCAATGCTGGTGGGCGTCAAGATTGATCTTTGAGTATGGAAAGAAGTTGAACAACTTCCGCATCGTTAGATGCAGCATTATCAAGCGTGATAAAGTGCACTTTATTTAATAATTTCCATTTGACGATAGTGCTGATGAGATGGTCAGCAATAGCCACACCAGTGTGAGGCATTGGGAGCTCCTTGAAGGCTAGGATTTGCTTGTGTAGGGTCCAATCTGATTGGATAAAATGTCCGGATACTACCATGAACGAGGACTGAGTTGATGAGGTCCAAAGATTGGCTTGTCAACAAGATAGATGTGGTCCACTATCAAAAGTACAGCCATGAGTTCTGCTTTAGTGGATTCAAACATGGCCATGACATTGGTTTTGACGGTACCACGACTTAGAATCTTGAATTTTGGCTGGAGGGAGGAGAGAAAAATTTTGAACCATTTGTGTTTGACAATAGTGAAGGGAAGTTCATGAGCAATAATAAACTTGGCGATAAGTTCCCTAGACAGCTGCTGAGAGAAAATTCATGTTGATGGAGTGGTTCAAGAATTGCCAACAGGAAACCACAGCAAGGCTTGCTGTTGATTGCCAATGGAAGCCAAACAGCAAGCAAGGTGACACCAAAGATTATTCATCCCATTGGAGCTTTTTCCATCCATTTGCAACTTGCAGGACTTACAAACTGCCTTTACATTGGTACCTGCAAATTCAAAAAAAAAAGAAAGTGTTTCAATCAGCTTTAAGTAACAAGAATGAAGGGGAAAAAACAGGAATGGAGGTAAGGTAAAAAATGTGACCCTACCTTGACCAACACAATTAAAATTTTCCCAAATGTTACTGTTTGTTTTCCTCTTTTTTTTGGCAGGAATGGTGGTGCTTGAAGAGAAAACCTCTACCTCCTCAACTTCATTGGCCGTGTTGCTGGTGATGCCATTGAGGATGGAGGGAGGAGCCTTAATTTAGAGTGAGAAGTCTGGGTGGGCTTTGGAGTGGCTGGAGTATGTTGCGGCTCATTGGCCATGGTGGGTAACGGTACGGGATCAGGAACACTAATACTATTGCCGGCATCTGCGTTGTCGGCTCATTGGCCATGGTGGGTAACGGTACGGGATCAGGAACACTAATACTATTGCCGGCATCTGCGTTGTTGTTGCACCACCCCAAAATGGATGGCAATGTGCACACATTGCCATGTTGAAACATCTCTCTAACATATTTCAAACCTTTCTCAACCACTCCTCCTACAATCCACAAACAGGACTCAAATAAGGCATGTATTTACCTCTATCTTGCTCATTAAAATTACTCAACTCCCTTATTACAAGTCCTCTAACTTGTTCATAACCAGTCAGGGTGGGGGGGGAACTTCATGGCATTTTCGGAACGGATTGGTTGGGGAATGTAAGGAAGAAGAAGTGTACATACCTATTTTTAATTTAAAGTTGTAGATTATAGATACTAGATTTACTAGGAGGAAGAACCTGCATGGTAGATAGTGTCATGACTAGACCAGCCATGAAAATAGTGAGGTATTTATATCTTAGGCTTTAGAGGTTATCTATGGTTTGTCCGTGCCGGGGCAGGGATACATTATGTAAAGCATATACTTACCCAGGCCCCAACACAGACAAAGCTTGAATTTTTTTTGCGTGTGTGGTGAGTACATCTGAGCCAATACTATATAGGCTATAGCTTTATAGC
>JNCO01007200.1:0-12305 GCA_000785685.1 Uromyces viciae-fabae | reverse complement strand
CAAACATTGCGCGATATGATATTATTCCAAAAGGTATATACCGGGCGGTATATGCCGGAAACAAACACGGCCTTGTTGTTTTGAATATTTTTCTGACTTTTTTTTTTTCTTGTTTTATTATTTTGAACCAAAACTGAATTTTTTGAATATTTTTTCTAAATATTTTATTTTTTTTATTTTTTTTTTGATTTTGAACCGAAACTGACTTTTTTTTAAATATTTTTCTTATCTTTTCTTATTATTTTCTTCTCTTTACTTCTGTGATTTTGAACCAATACTGACTTTTTGGTTATTTTTCAGGATTTGATGGTTTAAAGCATACTCCCGTGGAGATCTTACATGTATTCTTGCTAGGGGTCGTCAGATATCTTTTCCGAGACTGTATGTCAACCCTCAATGCTGAAAAAAAAAAACACGAACTGGTTGGATTGTGGAGATCATTCAACACCAACTCACTCAATATCCCCCCTGTGAAAGCGACTGGTCTTGTTCAATACTCTTCTAGTTTAGTCGGAAAGGATTTTAAAACGATCATCCAATCAGCACCTTTCATTTTCTTTCCATTTATGGACCTTCCAAAAAGGAAACTCTGGAATTCTCTCTGCAATCTAGCACCACTCGTCTTTCAAACTCACATCAAAAATATGGAAATCTATCAAATTCAATTAAAACTTCACATTAATATCTTTTTGTATTATATTATCAAATCTTCAGCTCAATGGGTCAATAAACCCAAATTTCATACGTTAATTCACCTTCCAGAATCCATTCTCCGTTACGGACCCGCAAGTCTTTTTGCGACGGAAAAATTTGAGAGCTATAATGGATTATTACGCAAAGCCTCAGTTCACACCAACCGGCATAGTCCTGGTTGTGACATCGCAAAAACTTTCAGCAATTATCATAGTTTCCGCCATTTTCTTTCTGGAAGTGTCCTTTTCAATCATAAAAGTAAAACAACCTTCAAAGCATCAAATCATGTCACTGATATTTTTTCTCTCAACAGCAACATACAGAATGCATTTGGTTACAATCATTCTACTGTTTTTCCAAATCAGACTTTCCCATCCATTAAAAAAGAGTCTGTTCCAAAAACTGATCACTTGGAAGTTCCTCAAGACCTGAAGAATCATTATCCCAACCACGATATCCATCAAGTTGCTGAACTGAATCTAAATGATAAATAAGTACTCAAAAAACAATATTTTATAATGGTTTTTCTCCTTCATTTTTTCCCTTCATTTTTTCCCTTCATTTTTTTCCTTCATTTATTCCATTTGTTCTTTTTTTTTTTTATATCCATTGAATACTAACTAATCTGTTGTTATTAATCATTACAGTTCAATCTCCCTTCCAATGATCGATCAACCATAGGACAAATCAATTCCATCTGGAGTGTTCAACAAAAAGGTCATCAGTGCCGCTATCTCATCAAAACCACTCTGCTCAAAGACATGAATATTAATGGTTGGTATCAAATGAGAGAATATCACCTCACTTCTCATTCACTTTTTGTCAACGCAAACGTATGTATTTATTCATTGGTTTTTTAAAAAGAAATGTTAAATACATATAATTGATGCACATATTTGTGAATTGTTCTTACAGGAAGTTACAAGCACCTTAAACATGCAGCATAATTGCCACAATGGCGGTTGCAAACTTGAAAAAACAAAAATTATACTGATTGAACGCATCAAGAGCCGAATTGAAGCAGCGCTTGAAGTCCATCACAGGGACAACAAGAAGTATATTTTGAATTCAGCATCATTAACGGCCATTGACTCACAGCAAGACATGTTCAAAACAAAATTCCCAAGCATCCAACCAGTAGAATGGTTGAATGCGTTGCTTGAGGGTCTTGAAAAATGGAGAAAAAATAAAAATAAAAGGAAAAACCGTAATTCCAACAGCAGCTACAACCTCAAGGATTGATCCAGCATTCTTAATGTGAAATTAATCATTTTGTATATTTTCATTTCACTGCTTCTTATTTTCATGTTTTTTTTTGTCTTATTGTTATTATTTTTTTTCTTTTGTCTTATTATTTTTTTTTTTTTTCATTTTTCATGTGTTTTTTTTTTATTTGTCATTACTTTCAATAATTCATTCAATGAAATGGAAAAAAAAAAAGCAGAAAAATTGATTGCTAAATCATGTTTTGGGATTTTCTAAAAAAAAGGACATGACTTGAGAGGATTAACTGACTGCACCGGTCAGTAAAGGGCTGTCAGACCAATGAGTCAAGACGGCCCACGGGTCAGGACTAGACTGTGTCTTGACCCATTGGTCTGACAGGGTTAGCAGACCGGTGCGGTCTGCTAACCTCAGAGCATCCGCAACGGTTCAGCTAAACCGCGCGCTAAATCTAAATTTAGCTTCAAACACACCGCATTGCCGTTTAGGTTGATCGGGCTTGAATTCCAACATTTCAGACGGGGAATATGTTAAAAAATATCGACACTTGGTATTTTTAACACCACAGGAGTAGCGCCCCTTTGCTAGTTCAAGGAAGTAGAGAAACCTTGCGAAGTGCATTCTACACATCAAACCCTGGAATAAAATGAACTGGGTTGTGCATACAGGTGAAAATGCAAAAATTGCAGGGGTTTTTTTTTTAAAGGATTGGGATGTTGTTTACTTTTTTGGTTCTCTTTTTACAAACTCAACGCACAAAAAATTATCCAAAACCCTTTTGATGTTTGAACCCCCCCGATAAATACACGTGGTCGCCAAGTTGTTGATGAATGGCTATGATGAGTGAACCCTCTGAGGTCGATGCAGTTGCATCAAAAGAGCTTCATAAGCCGATCTGCACTGCGATTGGCACCGCAGAAAATAAAAGTTGTGCTCGAAAACGGCGTAAATCAGCAGCATTAATTTTGTGCTCGAAATGAATTGAACCCATGAGCAATGATATTCTGGGATTTTCAACGAGTATTGATCATAAGTGAAAATCAGATGATTAAAGATTGAAGGGTTTTCGGACGTGGGATGATAGCAGTACGACTATACAGCTGAGTTATTTTCTGCTTTCTTCACACGTTTACGGGCAAGTTCTTCTTTCTTTAATAGCAATTGCCGCTTGCGTGCTTCGAGGGCGATTTGAGCTGGAGTTAATTGCTTGTCAGGATGAGCATTAGACGTCGCAGCCCGTGCCTGGTTGGTTTCTGCTTCACGTGCGCGCAGTTCTTCTTGCTGGCGTTGACGTTCCTCAGGCTTGTTAGAGAGTGCGTAGAAGGCTGTGCCTAGCTGCCGACGCTCGGCTTTGGGATCAAAATACTTTTCAATTGGCTCATTGGCGGTAGTTTTTTTGATGGGATGCTCAAAGGTATGCTCTAGGATTGGAAATGATGTCTGCGGGCCATAGTGGGCTCTATTAACGCATGTATATGTATTAATGAAAATGCAAAGAAAGCCGTCAGAAGATGCGAGATGTGGTCTTGAAAAATTTCAAAGGCATGAAGGTAAAACTACAAACTCAATTTCTCGAAGATGACTTGCACTTTCTGTTTGACTGAAAGTCATGGTGCGTTGTGGATCAAGTTTTGAAGGGTTGATTTTGGAGGCAGGAATGATTACATCTCGTCCAAATTCATCCTTCGTCTCGATCCAATCTTCTTCATCCTGTTCAAGCTCACCTAGCATGGTTAATTTAGTAGAATCTTGACCGGAACTCAAGCGGCCTGAGAAAGATTTTGGAGGTAATGATGAGGCTTGAATGGTTGGAGGATTGGAAGCGTGATGATCACTTTCATTCTCTTGATCTGAATCCGATTGATTTTTTGACAAGTGCTCATGTAAAATCAAGTTTGCTCGCTTGGCATCTACGTCTAATGGACAAGCCTCCAACTGTTTTTCGGATAATCCCCCCTTCTTGCCTAGTCTAGATTTTTCCGGGTTAAAAATCAGATAAAAAATATACGTCAGTCGGAATTGAATGAAGTAGAATCAATACGAATAGCCGAAAGCGCTGACTGCCCACATTGTAGCTTCATAAATTTTTGATTTGCGTTCAAGTGCCTCCATAGCTAGCTGGTCTTGTACCGATGGCGGGGTCGATGCCATTTTCAGAGATTTCTGATTGAATTTATCTTTCATCGCTCGTAGCTTAACACCTTTGTTCGAAACTTGTGCATTTTTTTTACTCAGATCCCTGATTTTGGAATAATTCTTGGTTAATACTGATCCTTTCTTGTATCGTGAAATATCGTATTCCGCATTTAGACCATCAACCATTGAGCTTGACGTTGATTTTTGAGCAAGGGAATGGTTAGCTTTTGAAGCTTCGACTGCACCCAATAAGCCCATCATGGAAGAGGCTGATATATCAATGAGGTTCGGCATTTTGAGTGGGTACTGGTTGATAAATAAATTGGAGGTTGGAAAATAATTACATAGAATGGTCGGAATGAAACTCAATCACCCGGGGGACGGGGGTTTTCTCCCATTTTATTTATTTATTTATTTAGTTAATTAATTTATGACTTTTTTTTTTTTTTTTTCTGATGGATGGATTTTTTATTCCTTAATTATACTCTTAGAGGAACTAGTGAATAAGCCTATCCATGTGAACCGTGCTAATTAATTGCTTGAATGAAAAAGATTACTAAATTATGAACAAGAAACTTGCATAATCTATAATAATATGGCTCACATAAGCACAGTTGAAGCGCCGTGAAAGTGGATTGTGCAGGATAAAGATGGCTTACATAGCTAAATGGAATGAAATTTTACTACTCCTTCAGCCAATCAGGTCAACAGATAAAGAAAAAAAAAATAATTATTGTATGTTTTCCATTTTACCATTACTTAATCTACAGTCTAAACTAACCTATATTCATGTCATTTCAATTTTACTTAGACTCACTTCTCCTGGAGAATCATGGACCTATCTTCTTTAGCAACTCACGCCCAAAGGCTATCAGCGCGACTATCAGAAAACATTGCTGAAAGATCAAAAGATCTCGCTCTGGACCCCGAAAGTCTTGCGAACCCTTCCAACCTTCTTCACAAGAAGCTTCCCATCTTGGCCCACGCTCAAGGCTTGCTAGGGAATTCTATCCCGTCATACTGGGATAGATTGAGCGAGCTCTCAAGTGCTGAGGGTGAACTCGAAACCAAAAGGCTCTTAGGAAGTAAATCTGAATCCGATCGTGTCGATGGATTGAAAAGGGTGACTGCCGTGCGTATTGAAAACTTTTTTCCTTTCTCCCAAACAACTAACTCTCTTCCCAAGAAAGAAAGAAAAAGGAAAATAATATATATGCAGTTGGTGACTTTCACGAATTAATGCACTCTTGGATCATTCAGATGATGTGTAGGAGTAGACCAGTACTTTCGTTTTTTCCATTTGTTACCAATTGTCTCCATTCCTCCACCACGAACAATGGTCCCTATCAAGCCACAGTCTCGCATTCATTCACCATCAGGCATCTAGTATCAATCTATATTCTTCAGTACTCACATCTCTCACCCGACCTGGCTCTACTCTCCGTCAATGCATGGCAAAAAGATTTATCAGATTCAAACCCCATCATTCGTTCTCTCGCCCTAAAAACTCTAGCTGGAATGGGTCTCGAGTCTGTCTTACCTCTAGTAGTGGTGACCATGGATCGACTCGCCAATGACTCAAACTGGCTTGTAAAACAAACTGTTGCTGAAGCCTTAATTACAGTCAATAACTTAGATTCAGAAACCTATCGTTCAAAGTTGATTGAAGGCCCTCTGACACGTCTTCTGAAAGATCGTTCACCATTGATCATCGGGGCTGCGCTTTTGTCATGGGAAGCAATTTGTCCTGAAAAATGGGATTTACTTCATGTACATTTTCGTCCCTTTTGTTGGGCTCTGCTGGATGCAGATGAAAATGGTCAACATGTGATAATGCGTGTATTGACTCGATATGTGCGAGTTCACTTCACCAATCCAGATCGACTGGTCGACTCAAATGAAGTGATAATAGATCCTGATCTCACACTTTTTCTCGACTCAGTTCACCCTCTTTTCAAATCCCGTAACACTTCTGTCCTTATCGCTGCAACTCATGTTTTCATATTTTTGGCCCCACGTAATCATCTACATTCCATCGTACCTGATTTGATTAGATTAGTTGAAGAAAAATCGGCCGAATCTCAAGATGGAATATTATTAGTCATCTTACATCACATATATCAAATAATTGAATTTACTACCTCGAGATGTTTTACCAAACTAGATCAGGCACAAAAATATCATCTATTTGCGGATCATTTTGTTCATTTTCTCATCTCATCTACTGATCCTCCACCGGTCAAGTTAATCAAATTGAAAATCTTAAGTAGTTTTGATTCAATCAATGATGAAAACATCCAGTCAAAAATTTTATCTGAATTAAAATTCTACAGCAAAGATTTTCATGTTCATTTTGCCAAGCAAGTTATTCGAATGATCGGTAAAATGTTTCTCATGACAACTGGCAACCTTCAACTTGAATCATTGAATGTTTTAATTGGTTTGGTAAAGAGTGGCCAGGGTAAGCTATATTGGCTCAGTTTCAAGCCTCTTGTACACACACTCGCCAGTTGATAGTTCAATTTGTGTGCCTTTTTTTATAGATAACCAAGTATGTGAATCAATTGAAATGCTTCGAGCTTTACTTTCATCAGATTCCAAAACTGTTAACGCTTTACAACCCAATCTAGAAAGAACCTTGAGCGGAGACTTAATCCAATTGCTTGTTCACAACAGGATCCAAGATGACAAAACAAGATCAAATCTTTACCGATTAATTTATGAAATTAACTTTAGATCAAAAAAACCAAACTCAATCTGGACGCAGTTTTACAAATACTCAATTTCAAATTTTGTAAAAGAGGGTGTTCTAACGAAATTTCAAATTTTATCATTGGTATCAAAATCATTATCAAAGGTTTTCATTCGCAGACAAGAACAAGATGAAGATCAAGAATCAATCATGCATTCGGTATTATTTGACGAACGAAGAATTTACCAATTGGGTTTTGAGTACCTCATGCAGCTTGCCCGATATGATACCAAATTCGCTATCCGAGATCGAGCTAGGTTTCTACAAGGTCTTTTTATGTCTACTCGCACATTCAATCATATTGAAGAAAGTAAATCAACAGGCTTTGGAGAGGTCAATAATGAACGACATGAAGGTATGGAATCGCTAGATGAACACGCTGCGTTCACCCGAGGCCACAAGATTCAAACATCTCATCTCGATTCTTCAAATACCATCATCAATCAACATTCTTCATCACCCAAAAAAATTGGTCTTACAGAGCTACAAAAAATCATGTTCCTAAAAAGCTCACCTAAATCTATTGGTTTTAAAAATCCTCAATCCGAATCTGAATTCGAAGCTAGTTCTCTATTTCGCATGTTAGGATTGAGTAATCATGAGAAGGCTATTGATCAAGGCTCAACGACATGGAAATTTTTAGATTGGAATACGATACCATCTTGGTCAAACTATGCATCTGAGCCACATTTGAGAAATCCTGAAGATGTGTTCGAACATCAAAATTCATCGTTATTATCCACAGTCAAATTTCAAACAGGAAATCTAGAAGACCCACCTCCAAATGTTAATAATCATGCTAGTTCGTCTTCTTACCAATGCTCCAAAGAGAAAGAAAAAGTCGTCTTGATTCCAACAGATAAAGGCGAATCTCAAAATAAGCTTAGTAAATCAGGTTATAGAAATTTAGAAAACTTCTTACAGAGTAGTGATGACGAGGAGGAGTGTGATGATGACGAAACATCAGAGTCTTATGAAGAGAGTCAGGGTGAGAGTGGGGATGAAAGTGGAGAGGATAAAGACAACTAATATTGAAATTTGGCAATAACTGGACTTGTATCCCACTGGTTGAGAAGTTCAGATATATATGCTGAGTTGTCCCTCAATAACAGGTTCATCATTAAAATAAATGTAGACACAAGCATTTATATCTGAATGTAGGCACAATTATTTATATCCATATGTTTCATGTGCTTCCTATTGATCCTGACTTGTGCCTTAATCATGGTCCAGATAAATGAGGGTTTATTATAAACTGTTTTGTATATTCTGTCTTTTTCTTTTTTTTTTTGAGTATGATTTCATTGATGGTTCTGAAATCATTATGTGTTTGTTGTATTTTTATTTTGTATCTTTTTGATCTTTATTTTTAGCGCGCTGGTAAAAATGCTGTCCTTTTCCTGCTGTGCCCCACCTTTTGATGTCAAGGTTTTGTTTTCTTTCAAAATATTTTGACAAAATACTTTTTGGTGTCCTAAAATTACCACAAGAATTTCTCAGCCTCCTAAGCACTCCTGCTTCTCCTTCTGAGCCTTTAAGCTCAAAAAAAAAAAAATGTTGGGGTACTCCTTATGTAGGGAGTACACAAGATCAAATAAAAAATATGAAAAAATAGTTAATGGGGTAAATAATGTATCACCAGCAGAAATTGGGGGACACCTGCCACCAGTTGACATGTGGGTATCTCAGTTGCTACTGTTTTTCTCACTCCAAAGCATCCTAGATCCTAGAATTATCTTCAATGCACAGTCACTGAGCATTGGAATTACATTGAAATAATCAATCAGTAAGAGTCAAGTTAGAATACAAGTTGAAGTAGTGTGAAAGTTACCACATGACAACTGCCAGCAGGTGTCCCCCGATTTCTCATGGTATATGTGTTGGAAATTATTTACATGTAAATCAACCTTTTTGCAATGTGGAATAAAAATCTCAGCAACAGGGAAGCATAAAACACTGCTTTGACATTTACTTTCTTAAAATCCTGGTGCATGCACCAGTTTAAAAAAAAAAAAAAATCAAGGAGGCTCCTGGTATATTCACGGCAATTGTTTTTAGCCAAAACACGGCAATTCCCAGGAAGATATAGCAATTTCATGGGAATCACAGTGTTTTGACTAAAAATCTAACATCACACAGCAATTACCGTGTGCTATGGACTTTTTTACCCCTCCCATCTAAATTATATTTCAGGGTGTAAATGGGCCGGGTCTGGGCTACAAAATTGTGCCCAGAACCAGCCCAGATGACTTATTGGGGTGGGCTGGGTTAGTTCAAATCAGCTCACAAGTGCTCAGACCCAGACCCGCTTACTGGATGTTGGGTACCAGGTTGGCCCAATTTTCTTTGGCACCATTTTTTTTATATCTTTTTTTAACTTTACTTTCAGCAGTATTCATGTATTTTAAAAAGTCATCAGTTGAAGTTTTTTATTTAATCAAGTCCTAACATCACTCTTGTATATATTTTCATCTTATAAAGGTCTAAAAACAACTCTTGTATATATATTTTATATTATATGTTTTTAATTTATTTTTGTTAACAATTAATTCTAGGATAAAAAAAATACACACTTGTGACTTGTGAGTCTGACACATTCCTCCACTGCCACATCATGATCATCAACAACACCCTCTGAATACCTGACCCAGTCTTGTGCACACACAAGGGCCTCCAGGGCCTCTCCCTTTATTCTGCTTTGGAAGTCTTTGTGTACCCTCCCACTTGTGGAGAACACTGATTCAGACGGGATTGAGGTCATTGGTGTACTTCAAATTGTTTTGGCTAAGAGGGCAAGAGTTGGAAATCACCCTTTGTTGTTGCTCCACCAGGAAAGAATTGAGAAGGGTGGGCTCAATGAGCTGTTGGCTAAACAGGTGGCTCTTGCAGATAAAGATCAAGTTTGGCTGTGGTTGAAGTGACTTTGATTGCATGCTTCTCAGTGAGAAACCTTTTGTAGCATACATTGTTGTCATCATCATTGACATCCATAATTTCATCCAACAGGTCATTTTATTCGGCTGATTGTTGGTTAGAAGAGGTGCTAGTGAGTTCAGCTATCAACTTTTTTTTGTACGAGTTCACTTCATTAAACCAGGCAAAGAGAGTATCTTTTATCTTTTTAACTTTTTTTGCAGCTTCAACCATTCTGATTTCATTGATGAGGTGAAATTTGATGAGTGCAAGCTTGCTTCAAGGATCAAAGGCTACTTTTAAGGCCAAGAAATCCTTTGTTTCTTCCAATATTTTTCAAATTTTGACTGCATTGGCTCAATGAGGTCAGTTAAGTGAGGAGGGCCACAACAAGAAACTGCTTTTAGTTGCTTTTCTACTTTTTTCATATCCTTGTAAAAACTATGAGCAGTCAGGTAATGTGTTATCCCCAATTTTAAAGTTGCTAAAAGTGAGTTAAAAAAGGGAAAGGAATAGAAAGTTAAACAATCTTGTTTGCTGAGGTGCAAATTAAAAAAAAAAAAAAAAAGCAATCAAGGACTCACCAGTTTCAAAGATGGCCGAAAAGTCTTTCATCATTTGAATCTCCTCCCATTCTTCAATGGAAGGGCAATCAGTAAAGTTCGTGTCTTGCATTGATAAATTCAAGAAAGCTTCTTTATAAGGAAGGGCCAATTTGAGCATCAAATAAGTAGAATTCCAAAGGGGTGGCACGTCAACAGAGGGTAGGGCAATTTCTTTCAGTTTCACTAATTTAATGGCTTCCTTGACAATTTGCTTTTGAGAAGGGGTACTCTTTGTTTATCAGACACTTTTATCACCACAAGAAAAAATGGAGCAACCAAGGCTAGTTGCTTTGGGAAGAACAAAGGGACCCCTTTGTTCCTGTGAAAGCAACTCACCTTGGTTTCTCCATTTTTTCTGGTGGTGTATGTATGTGGTTGATTGCTGAAAATATGCACTTGAGGCCATCTTTGTTGGAATACCATTCTTGGCTCAATCTCTTTAAAGAGAAAAAACTTAAGTGAGTATAATATACTCATCAAATTTGTAATGAATAATTAATTTTATTAATTATTATTATTAAATTGTTTTGTTGTGTGACAGATGAACTGTCACAATTTCATTTGATAAACCACTCGAGTGGTCAACAGAGTTTAGCCATCAACGGTCAATCATCAGATAGTCAACAAGTATCTGATGATCAATTAGATGATACAACATCGTTCAACTCGTAAGTTTTTACTTAAAATTCTATCGTTAAATATAATGATTATTAATTCTAATCATTTGTATTTAAAATAGAAATAAAAATAATAAAAGATTTAAGCTAAAATTAATTAATTGTATTACTTCAAACTAAGTTGTAAGTAATCGATGTAATTAATTTAGTTAAATATAAAAATAAAAATATAGAATTAAGAAATCTGATTTTATTTTAATTCTTTATTTTTAGATAAAAATCTTTTTAGAATAAAAAGAATAAAAAGTTTATTAAAATTAAAAATAAAAACAAAAATTACTTAAAAAATTATTAATTATAATTTTTAATCTTAACTCATTTAAGAACAAAACTAGCAGATTCTTTATCTGCCTTCAGGTATTTCAACATAATTTTTTTCTTCTATTTTTATTAAATAGTTTTTGTTATGTTTATTATATTTCTATCATACTTATATTTGAAATGAAATACTTCAGTTTTTCAAAATCTTTCAATCTTTAACAATTAGATTGAGCATGTGTGCTGAGCATCACACATGGAAGAAAATTCTGTTCAGAGCCAGTGGGAAAGTACTTCAATCCTTTAAAACCACACACTCAATTTATTGCAGCATTGTTTGCTGCTGCGTTGTTGACTGTTATGAAAGAAACATTGTCCATTATTTTCCATTCTGCCATTTTTGTGATCAACTGCTCTGAAATTGCCAGACTTTTGTGGGGAACCAGATGTTCTTTGAATGAGATGTTTGCTTGATCAAATTCCAGTCAGAGGTAATAAAATGTGAGGTGATGACCATATACGGGGTTCAATTGAAAGACATCCAAAGTTCAGTTGTTAGTGAAACTTGATTGACATCTGCCAGAGTTAGAATGAGCTGGGCCTTCATTGACTGAAAATATCCTGATACATCAGATCTTAACGTGCCACATCTGAAAAGATGAAAGCAGGGTTTTAAGGAGGCCACAAATGCCTTGAATAGAGGCTGCTCAATAAATGTGAATGGTTCTTCACAAGCAATTATCATCTTGATTAACAGTTCTCTTGACTTTTTTTGGGAGAAAATCCAGGTTGAAGTTGATGCAGAGGACTCAGTTGGGTGAAGTTTCAGCAAAGATTTCTGGCTTTTGAGAGGTGTATGTGATACATCACTTCAAGTGGGACCAAAGGTGGTTTGTCCCATTTGAGCTTTTGCAGTCCAGAGTTGTTTGGCAATATTTACAGCATGCCTTGATCTCATTGCCTAAGGAATCAAGAAATAAAAATAAAAATCAATCAAATGAATCTCAATCTATAGTATGTACGGAATACAATCTAGATTTAAATTTC
>JNCO01007191.1:0-12308 GCA_000785685.1 Uromyces viciae-fabae | reverse complement strand
GCCTAAATAGATAGTCAGGATAAGTGGCATCTGGGGAGAAATAATTGTCATAAAGCTGTTGATGCCCCGCTAGACAATTTCGATAGATTTCTCTTCTTCCGGGTTTTGATCTGCCATGCACTTTTTGGGAATTCTGGTGGAGAATTAAAGTGAGGGAGTTTTGAATGGCTGCAAGTGCTTCGTCCTCGTCATTATTCCACTGAAGTATCGTGTTGTTGAGTTCAAGAATTTGATCCATGGGTGTGGAGTGAATTTTTTTTTTTTTGAAATTAAAAAAAAAAAAAACACCGATGGCGGAGAAATTGCGGCGTCGCTTGGACCAGATGGGGACATCTGTCTGACCTCATGGCAATCCACCCCCTGCCCGTGTCCACAGTCCATACTTTGGCTTTTTGTGACATGTTGGATACATGTTGGGAAATCTCCTGGCAGGCCGCCAGAGGTAACCTGATGGACCCCCGGGCCACTACAAATTCCTGGTCCAATTAAGGTGGATTGTGGGTCAGCTCGACTACGCCGCAGCAATGAACTAAAAAATATAGATAGAAAAAACTCATTTTGCTAGTTAGTGAAGTATATATCACATTTTCAACACAACATGAAGTCTCAAGCGCAGAAGAAAGGAAAACTACGCCATTCCAATAAACCACGAAAGATAAAACGGCAAACCGAAGAAGAGGAGATCAAAAAGTTAGCATCTGATAGTATTTCTTTTGTTAGCCATTTTTAATTATCTTTCTTCCTTCACGATTTCATCCTTATTTTTAATATAATCTCTAGATTTACACCAAACTTATACCCGAACTTCAAATTAACAGGATTTGAAGAAACCGCCTAGCCTTTTCACCGACTTGCCCATCTCAAGAGCTACATTAAAAGGATTACAAGCTGGAAAATACGAAAAGTTGACACCAATTCAGGCTTTAGCTTTACCAAGAGCACTCAAAGGGAGAGATGTTTTGGGAGCAGCTCGGACAGGATCCGGAAAAACTTTAGCATTTTTGATCCCCGCTTTAGAAATGCTTTACCGACAGAAATGGGGCCCCATGGATGGATTAGGCGTATTGATAATCAGTCCGACTCGTGAATTGGCCGTTCAGATATTTGAAGTCCTCAAGTCGATAGGGAAGTTTCACTCTTTTAGCGCCGGATTGGTCATCGGCGGCAAAAGTTTAGAAGATGAAAGAGATCGACTTTCAAAAATGAACATATTGGTTTCTACTCCTGGTCGTTTACAACATCATCTCGAACAAACTACCAACTTCGATTGTAATAATCTTCAAGTTTTAGGTAAGCGTTTGTCTTATTTTTTATGATTTTTAAAAAATCAAGCTCATCTCGGAGTACCGTAATATGTTTATGCAGTATTAGATGAAGCCGATCGAATCTTGGACATGGGTTTTTCCAACTGTATTAATGCCATCATTTCTGGTTTACCTGCTTCGCGCCAGTCGCTCCTATTCTCTGCTACTCAAACAAAGTCAATCAAGGACCTGGCAAGGCTTTCTTTGAAAGATCCGGATTATGTATCTGCTCGTGAAACAGGAGTAGATAGAGACCTTACTACACCTAAGGAGCTGGTTCAAAGCTACATGATCACCCCATTGGAATGCAAAATCGATTATCTCTGGGGCTTCCTAAGGACTCACTTGAAGACCAAGATGATAGTATTTTTGAGCAGCTGCAAACAGGTTTTTCATTTTTCTTGAATCATTCAAGCCCTACCTCACCCATCAAATGTCAATCTTTGTTCTTTTTACTGCAACCTTTTACTTTATAGGTGCGCTTCGTTCATGAAATATTTCGACATCTACGACCGGGAATGCCGATATTGCAACTGCATGGGAAACAAAAACAAACTAAGCGACTTGAGATTTATGAGCGATTTTCATCCTCCCCTCAAGTTAGCTTATTCGCAACTGATATCGCTGCGCGGGGTCTCGACTTTCCGTCTGTCGATTGGGTAGTTCAAGCAGATTGTCCCGAAGATGTTGACACTTATATCCATCGAGTAGGAAGAACGGCCCGTTACGAAAGTGGAGGGAAAGCTCTACTACTTCTGTTGCCGTCAGAGGAGGCAGGGATGCTTAAGCGCTGGCAAAGTCGAGGTATAGAAGTTACCAAAGTCAAGCCGAATGAGTCCAAAAAACAATCAATTCAAACCCAAATTCAAGCACAGATGTTCAAGTTCCCTGAGCTAAAATTTTTAGGTCAAAGAGCTTTCATCTCTTACGTGCGATCTATTCATTTACAAAGAAACAAGGAAATTTTCAACCTGAAGGAACTAGATTTAGCCAAGTTTGCTGAATCGCTGGGTTTGCCAGGGGAGCCTCAAGTTCGATTTACAGGATCAGGGGCCGGAGGAGCGGCAGGTGGCACAGGCCAAAGTGCCAAAGCGAAAAAAAATGCCCCTCGTGATTTGGAGACCTTAAAAAAACTTATTCTCCCCGGCAAAGAAACAGCTGAGACCCCCCAAGCACCCAGCCATGATGCTAAGCAAGAAAAAAGGCTAGAATCAGATAGCGACTCTACTTCTGATGAGGATGATTCCGAATCCAATGAAGATGACTCGGATGATAGTAGCAGTAGTAGCCGCAGTCATGATTTACCTGATCAGCCAAATCAATTGGTCTCTACTAGTGTACCAAACTCAGATACGCGAAATGAGAGCGAGAAACCGGTTGTCCGAACAAAGTATGATAGAATGTTTCAACGGAAGAATCAGGATATCCTTTCCCAACATTATGCAAAACTGATTGATCGAACCGAAGGGGCACAAGCAGACTCACATCTGGAAGGGGAAGAGGACGATTTTATTCAATTGAAGCGAGCGGATCATGAATTGGACGCCGCTGAGGCAGCAATTCCAGATTCAGCTTATTTGTCAAAACGCAAATTAAAGTTAGCAACTTCAAAGAAAGCAATGGCAATGGCTGGTGTTGGTACAGCCAAAAAGATTATTTTCGATGAAGATGGAGAAGCTCATCAAGCTTATAAAATACTAGAGGAAGATGAATTTAAAAAAAAACATGATCTTGACAGTGAAATTAAACAGTTTGTTATCAGAGAAAAAGAGAATGTTCAAAAAGCTGATCAACGCGATAAACTCGTTGCAAAAGATAAACGAGCTGAAAAGAAACGAAAACGGAAACTTCAAAATGTGCGTTTTTTTATTTTTATTTTTTTTTGCTTTTCTTGATATCATATTTGTTTAGTAAACTTGTGTCACTCAAATCTGACGCTTTGTTATTCGGCCCCATAGGATGGAAATCTTGGCGGTCGAGTCGCAGAATTGGTCACGAAAGAGGGAGATGATGGATACATTTCTCCGGAATTTGATCTGCCTTCCGAGTCAGAATCAGATCATATCCATGACGATCATCACACCCACAAACTTAAAAAATCTAAATTTGACAAGCTTGATGAAGAAGAGGAGGGGGATCTCGAAGAGTTAGCATTGAAACAACTTCAAGAGAGAATTAAACCACATCCAGCAAAGTAAATCATTCAAAATTCATTTTTTCTTCTCTATCCTTATTTTATTTTTTTTAGAAAAAGAAAATTGAACAAGTCTTTTACCATATATATCAAATGCGGCTCCTCGTTCTTCCAGACATATCTCCAATTCACGTTATGTTTTCTGCTTGATGACATATTCAAATATTCAAACATCATCATGACTGATTGGATTTTTTTTGGATGTTCGGAAAGCTTTGATCAATTGTAATTCTTCTTATTAATTTCTCTGTTTATTCAATTTTTCTCTTTTGAAATACCAATCTCAAGATCAAGCTTGAACAAGTATCCCTTTTTACATTTGGTCTCATTGGTCAACCAGACAGCTCAGTTTTCCTATGGTGCATGCTTTGTCAGAAAGCCAGCACTTTGGATTTTTTTCCAACTGATAAAATTTTTAGTCCGAATATATATCACACCAAGTCAAAACATGTAGATATTTTATAGCTGCTCAAGTTTTACTTTTTCTTCATGTACAATTCTTTTCTATTACTAACTAACTTTTTATAGAATCTTATCTTTTGTGAGGTTACAAATAATCACGGAATAGCCAAAGCCCAGTTTACAATGCAAAAAGACCCTGTGAATTTACATGCATTCAACTTCTTCCTGAATGGAGCACCACAAAAAAAAAAAAAACTTCACAATCTATTCAACCGCAGCTCACCATGGCTGAAAGAGATTCACGGGAAAACGTTTCAGCCGAGTTTAAATATTATCGCAGAATAATCAATGCATTTGATGAATATCGCAGGTCTCTTCCCCTTCGGCTTTTACATCATTATCATTAATTTTTCTTTGGCGTACTACTTACACCTTTCTCAATCGAATGGTTGATTTTTATTATTCAAAAAATGGGGATTCAGACATTCACTAACTATTAATAACCGAAGAAGGAAGGATTTTTACAGACTTCCCCTGGAAGATCAATCTTTGTTAAAGAACTATCCATTAAAATTAAACGAAGTTGACGATCGAATTCGGCGGAATGCTGATGTACTCGATGAAGTTGTGTTCAAAGCTGAAGAAAGTGGACTCGGTCCAAAGGGTAACAATGTTTCAGATCAAAATATGATTGTTGATGCAGAGCCTGAGATAGGTGATTGATTCGCCATAGTCTAGTATACTTCAGATGCATCCTACGTTTTCCTCATCTGATCGATCACATTTTTTAACATTTCATATAGAGCGGAATTCTCGATCCATTGTGCACGATGTCGAAAAAGTACGCAGCACCCTTCGCCAATTTGTCAGAGACTGGAGCATTCTGGTAAGCTTTCTTTTTTACTTGACCTATAACTTTATCCCAATTTCCTTGCTAGTAGCTACGCTGAGCAGTGATGTCTCGAACTTGTTCTAATTTTCAAAACCTCAGGGATTGGCTGAACGGCAGGCCTGCTACTTACCAATCTTAGATAGATTGGAGAGGTTCGCCGATAAGATGTCGAAAAAAAATCTTAAGAAAAGTGATATTCGGGTCTTAGTACCAGGCAGCGGTCTTGGCCGGCTGGTGTGGGAAATCGCTAACCTTGGTAAGTCATCAAATCTAGCACGAATAGAGGTGATGGTTTTTGCTTACTTTTTTTTAACTCATTGCTACCTACAAAACATATCTGCTGGGTTTCGAATCTGCTCAGGATTTACCGCGCAAGGGAATGAGGTTTCATATCAAATGCTCTTAGCTTCAAACTTGGTGCTCAATCAGTACATTCACTTGACTGGATTCACTCTATCAATCCATTGAAATTTGCGTGAACCTGTCTGCTGAAGCAACATCAAATCTTCAACATCCACTTATCTCAGTTCCGAGACCGTCGACCAATGGAGCATTTTTCCATTCATTCATTCATTCTCAAACTTGTCTAATTCCGATGCGCTATTAAAAGAGGTTAAATTCCCAGATGTGCTTGTAAAAGATGTTTTGAGCAGAGAAGATTTTGGCATTTCAGTTGGTGATTTCACTGAAATTTTCTCTCGTCCTGAAGAGCAAGGTAAGTCATTTTTCTTTTTCTTTTTTCAATAAATAAATTGGTTTTACGATACTAAGCTAGCTAAAACCGGCATCATTCTCTGAACTGCTCATGCGATGTGAGGTGATCAGGCAAGTGGGATGCCGTAGTAACTTGTTTTTTTATTGATACGGCTCAAAATATTGTGAAATATATTCGAATTATTTATGAAATCTTGAAGTCTCATGGAATTTGGATTAACCTTGGGCCAACGCTTTGGCATTATGAATCATCACCAAACCCCAGAGAAACTTCAATTGAACTAGACATTTGTGAAGTCAAAGAACTTTGTCAAAGGGTTGGTTTTGAATTTGATATCGATGATGTGGGTTGAATATTCCATTTAATTGAGGCATTGACTCAACTTATCAAACTTCGTCCAGTTCAATAGTCTCAACTAATTGACATTACATTTATCAACTTTGCATTGTAGGAGAAAATCATCAAAACTACTTATGCAGGAAATATCAGCAATAATTTACAACAAGGTATGCAAACCTTTTTCTTGAGCGGTGCTATGGAGCAATGTGTGATTCATTTGGATTGACATGAATGCTATTTTCTTCTCCTAGTTTACCATGCTGATTATTGGGTGTGCCATAAAATAAATCAATAAAAACTTGTTTTTTCAAAAACAAATGTTTTTTTTTTTTTGGATAATTACCTGGAAAGAACAACCAAACTGGTATCAATTATTTTAGCCAACAAAGAAGCCTACATGAAGGTGTAAATCTCTAATTGCTTATGTATTTTTTATATTGCTTTGAAAATTAATCGCCTTAGGCTTGATAGAAACACTCCCAGTTTTTTTTCTTTTTTCCTTAACAAAAAAAGAAAGAAAGAAAGAAAGAAAGAAAGAAAGAAAGAAAGAAAGAAACAACAGGAAAAAGAGAGGAACAAAGAGAAGTTCAAGCAAAAAGAAATGTTGATAATAATAAAATCAAGTGCCGTTTTTACCTAACTTACTTTAAATCCCTCGAGCTCGCGGCGGGACGACCGGCCGGGAGTGGCTTTTATTGAGTCAGTGTCAAACCGCAGTCAGAAGTGTATGTATCACCGGATACAAAAAATAAAGAAAATAAAAAGACATTCAAAAAAGAAGTGCAGAAATTGGAAAGAGAGAAAGAAAATCATGATGAAAAATGAAAAATTTATAATAAAGCATTCAAAAAAGAAGTGCAGAAATTGGAAAGAGAGAAAGAAAATCATGATGAAAAATGAAAAATTTATAATAAAGGATGACCGTGCTTCCCTCTGCTCCATGTTGCCACGCAACCCATCATCTTATGAACATCTTTTTGAGTGGATTTACACCGGGCGGCCAGTAGAGCTAGATAAATGTGAATGACTTTTTTCCTTTCATTTGATTCTTCTCCGAGTTGATAGTTGATCCAGCCAACTTCCATTATGTATACATAGCTCAGCTTGTATTGGCCAATCTTCTCAAAGCATGAAACAGCCAGCGCTACAGAAAAAACCAGATCTTCTTCCTTCCGGGTCTTTTTCTTGTACAAGTCAAGTTCATCTATGTTCTTTGTTTCCTGGACTATGTATCTTTTCTTTTGTTTTGATATTTGTTCTTCCGGTTCATTGACTCGTCTCACAAGTCTCATTAATCACAATCCTCGTTCAACTTTCATCAAATTAATTGGAATATCGTGGTAGATTACTTTATCCCGTCCTCTGACCTATGCTCCAAAGTCTGTCCCTGGATCTGCCTTCAGGCTTCAGGTGAAGTGGGAATAGCAGATACATCCGCAGGCGAAAGTTTCGCCTGATGTCTCATACGGTGGAAGGGGCCCAGGTCTGCTTAATACGCCGAGACAATTTTTCTTCGATGGAACCGGAACCCTATAGTCCGCATGACTCAACGAAGGTAAAAAAAATCCGAAAAGTCATACAGGGATAACCAGATAAGTATGCTACAAATACAGCCCATCAAGCACCATTGAGGGTGTGGGGACGCTTGATATCAAGGAGTTCAACTGACGCAGATGTTTTGAAAATTGACGTACACGACCTGGTCATCCATCAGATTAAGTTTTCAAAGGTAAGCTCCAAGTCCACAGGTTACCTCTTACTACGAAAATATCAGGTGTCAAATTGACATTGTAGCAGTTTTTATACGGGTAAATATTTATAACCGATTGTCTCTTCACCGCTCCTGGCTAACTTGTCTGGTCGAGAAACGTTTGAGGCTGAATTCAAAACAACGTCTATCGATAGAGTTAACGTCGAAGTGACTATGTCTAGCATTCTGTTTTTATGAAGAAGAACTCATGTCCCACTGAAGTAGTATATTCGGGAGTGATATGTTAGCATGTTACATGATTGGCTTGATGTTGATAAGCAACCATTCCTTGTCTCTTTGGTGCATCTTATAGGTCCTCCCCTTCTGGGTCAATCGACTTTAGCATTCTTTTTGAATGGAAGAAAGTTTGATTAGTTTACATACTTACTTTAATCTTTCATATTCTTGTCATCTCTGGTGTTCAGACATCTCTGGTGTTCAAAGGTTCAACCCATATCTATCAGACGATCACTCGCTATCACTCGACATACCCTCACCTAGTTGACTATTTTCATCCTGTCAAAACCAACTACTTCAGAAGCTTAAATATTAAAATAGCAAAGGAATAATACTAATTAATACTTCGCATTCCATTCTAAACTCTTCTATAAAGCCTGTTTCAATATCTTCATATTCATACCCTTGAATCTTCTCTACACCTTTAATCCAGTGAGGGCTGCGGGCGCTGTGGACCTATCCAAAATTTCTCAATTGAAACCTTCGCGTTTTGAACTCCCTTCTCCATTCAGCCAGAGTCATTATCGAGCTTGTTAATAATCTAACCGGATAACTTATTTTAGCTTACTTATCTTCCTGCTTGCGGGGTTAATCCATCTAATCCAGATCCCAAGCTCTCTTAATTACACCTTCCTTGATGATGGATCGCTGGTTCCATCCCCCACTTACGGCGTTTGAGATGGAGGCTCGTCGAGCTGCTGCTGAAGAAGGGCGATTCCCCAACGGTGATCCCACATTGATGCCCATTCAATACTCACAAGATGTCGATTATAACTTCCCACGGGTTGTTTCCCCCAGTTGCTCACATAGCTCCGCTAGCACACCACCACCATATACGAAGGATCGGCATACACTTATGACAAGTCCAGTTCACATTAACTCAGAGGTTTTGAATGATAGCCATCCCAGCTGTTCTAATCAATATTTTCCAATATCAGTCTACAATGAAGAGTATCTCAACAATCAGTCAGAGTGGAAAGGGGAACATCAGAGTGAACTTGTAACACACTCTGGAAATTACTCCGCTGTGTATGCCAATCCTAACCACGATGATCTTCAAATAAGGCGAAAACCCTCGAATACGCTGCAAGCTAGACCTATCGTCACCAATGGATTCCATCATGGTTACTCTCCCTCTTCTTCTCCGCTATCAGCCTATGATCAAGTTAGCGTTAGCGCCATCAATTCCAGGCCGACTGACTATCCGGCGAGTTGCACTTTCATCAATCAAGTTTTTAAGCCATTGTACAACAGCGATGAGCATAAGGAATTGGGATCCCATTCTTCTTACCTATCCGATCGTGATGGTAAATGTTCTGAAGCTATCGTTCTGAATTCCTTCCTCAAAGCTGATTCATCCAAAGAATCTTGTAAATCATATCAACGAATGTTGGTACCAGGTGGAAGAAAAGTAAAAAGACCAAATGAGAAGCGATTCCCATGTAAGATTTTTTCACACTATGTTTTTGGCCAGTTAAATTATCCCGATTTGATCAAGATACAACTTTTAGGTCCCGATTGCGGTCGTATGTTTGCGCGTGCCTTCAATATGGAAACACATCGAAAGACACACATTGGTTATCGTCCACGTGAGTTAGATTTCAACTTTCATTCACTTCCTCTGCGTGATATTAAGTTTCATTTTCCTAAGCTAATTATCAACCGCCTGTTGCATGGTAATAAAAAAAAATTAGATCATTGTCCTCAGTGTAAAAAAAGTTTCTCGAGACGTCATGATTTACATCGCCATCTTTCTGCCGTACACAATGAACAAAGCAAATCACGTCAAACAGATTATACGCAACCTTCAAGTCCTCTGGGTAGCTTTAACTTAGGATCGAATAATTTGGAAACCTCAGATCGAAATGAAACTAATATTTCATAATCACGTCTGTACTGATGTTGAATTAAGAATTCTGAAAATCAGTATAGATTGAAAGTTTGCTGGCTACGCCTGGATTTTTTTCTCGTACTCATCAATTCTGGATTCCGGAATAGTGCTTTAATCCATGAAAGTCACAGTCGTCACTGGATGTCATCTCTCCACTTACATCAAGTTGAAAAATTACATGAGTCTTGGTATTTTTGCACCAGTACAAAAAAAAAAAGAAAAAACATGCCTTGGAGAATTTTCTTTCTTGATGAAAATGTAATATTTAATTGTATCCAAAGTCTATGTTGGTTTTTTTTTTTTTTTTGGAATGATGGGTTTAGCCTAACCTATGGGCCAGATTTATATTTTTATTTTTTGGTCTGTGTGTGTTTGTCGAGGGCAGGGGGTTAAATAGATAGAGAAACTTAATTTGATTTTTAGGGGGGGGGAGTGGGTTGTTTGTCCTTTCTTGATGTTGATTGTTGTTTAAGAAAAAAAGTCACCTTGGAATTTTGAAAATCAAGGCAGCGTGATCTTCAAAATGTAATTGGGACATTGTACCTGTGAAAACAGTGGGTAATTCCACTACGCGACGTTATTGGGCCCTTAAGATGTAGAGTAGCAGTCAATGTTGGCATGTAAAAGATAGCTCAAGCGCTGTTTGCCGTGGTCCAGTATTATTTTGGACTTTCTGCAATGGATTGAAATTATTAGACTCTTTCCTACGTTCAAGATCAATCATTTTGAAAATTCTTAATCACAGTGAAATTTTCTAAAAAAACTTCTTCTTTATTCAGTTCAAGATGCCATAATTGGAAAATTTATCTCAGGGGGAGCCAGAAATTAGAAGTGACTGGGGAGGTAAAAATCAATATTTAAATTTTTCACTCGAATTCTTTGTCTTGGAAAATTTATCTCAGGGGGAGCCAGAAATTAGAAGTGACTGGGGAGGTAAAAATCAATATTTAAATTTTTCACTCGAATTCTTTGTCTTTTTTTTTGTTTCTCAGTTTCATTATTATGAAAATTTTCTTAACCAATCAACATTAAATCAAAACAACTTCAGTATAGGCCATTTTTTATGAATTTCAGGCAAGTGTGTTGTAAAATATGGGCTTTAAAAGTGAACACAACTTCACTTTGGAGTATATTTGTGTGATATGGGAAATATGACTAGTCATTTTCATGTTTACTGAAATATTTGTCATGAGACTTACTTGATGTGTAAATTTTTAATTTATCATATGCACACAAATTATCTCATGCACCAACCGATATTCAAAGTTGACCATGCATGAAATGCAATGCCAAATTTGAAACTCAATCCCCAATTCACTGCGAGCATATTTGTCTGGGGTTCGCTGCATCCCAGGTAATCTGGGATTCAATCCAACTATCTAGAATTTGTTGAGCTCATCTGATTGAATAAACAAACAAGTTAGACCCTTGGATGGAAATTGAATCAGTTCATCTCAGCTAGATTTTAAATTGGTTGACTGAATGCTAGATTAAGAAGGATGCAGTATCCCTAGTCAAATCATTGTGAATTGATTACAACCACATGCTTCTGCACCCATCTCCAATCAATTATTATTATTATTATTATTATTATTATTATTATTATTATTATTATTATTATTATTATTATTATTATTATTATTATTATTATTATTATTATTATTATTATTATTATTATTATTATTATTATTATTATTATTATTATTATTATTATTATTATTATTATTATTATTATTATTATTATTATTATTATTATTATTATTATTATTATTATTATTTAAATATTTTTTAAAAATACTTTGAGGTGCTCTAAAGTCACCAAAATTTTTTGCCAGCATTCTCAACCCCCCTCCTTCATTTTCTGAGCTTTTTAGCTCCAAAAAAAACTTGAAGTACTCCATATTTGGGGAGTACACAAAATCATAAAAAAAATATAAAAAAATGGTTAATGCAGGAAATATGGGCTAAAACTTTTATCACATGTATTTCAATCTTATTGGAATATGGGATAAAAAAAGCTTCCACGGGGAAGCAAAAAAAGTATGTTTTACGTTTACTTTTGCAAAATTTTGGTACATGCACCAGTTTTTGCAAAATAAATGTAAAACATATTTTTCTTGCTTCTCCGTAGAAAATATTTTTATCCCATATTTTCATAAGGTTTAAATACATGTGATAAAATTTTTAGGCCATAATTCCCACATCAACCATTTTTATTTTATTTTTTTGTGATTTTGTGTACACCCTAAATATGGAGTACTTACATTTTTTTTGGAGCTAAAAAGTTCAGAAGATGAAGAAGAGGGTCTCAGGATGCTGGGAAAAATTTTTGGTTACTCTAGGACACCCAAAAGTATTTTTAAAAAATATTTAAAAAATTCAAAAAGCGCTTGATGGCCTCTTAGTGCCAGGTTTTGGACAGTGCGAAAAATGACCCACTTATTATTATTATTATTATTAATAATAATAATATTAATACTAATACTACTACTAGTAATAGTAATAATAGAATAATAATAATAATAATAATAATAATAATAATAATAATAATAATAATAATAATAATAATCATAATAATAATAAT
>JNCO01007190.1:0-12311 GCA_000785685.1 Uromyces viciae-fabae | reverse complement strand
ATGATTGTGATCTCGTGCAAAAAGCCGATCCTTCATCCATTTTGTTTCAAACGTAAAATGCTCATCCCCAGGCATAAAAGATGAAGATATTATTAAAAGTCCACGCCTGTATAACGCAAATAAGAACCGTAAAAACACCTGCTTTAGCGGAAAAACCAGCGGTGTTTGTTTGAAAGGAAAGGGTTACCCACGCTGCCCAGCTAAACATGTCGGTGATAAACTTATCGCCAACACCGTCGCCACTTTTGCCAGGTACCAGGTTCATTTCCACAAGCATGGTTTGGCAATAGTATGCTAGACTAAAACCAATGAGGCACAAATAAAGAAAAATGAAAAATGTAAACCAGATAAAAATAAGAACCGTAAAAACACCTGCTTTAGCGGAAAAACCAGCGGTGTTTGTTTGAAAGGAAAGGGTTACCCACGCTGCCCAGCTAAACATGTCGGTGATAAACTTATCGCCAACACCGTCACCACTTTTGCCAGGTACCAGGTTCATTTCCACAAGCATGGTTCGGCGGTAGTATGCTAGACTAAAACCAATGAGGCACAAATAAAGACAAATGAAAAATGTAAACCAGATAAAAATATATGCTTAAAAAACCAAAAAAATACCGACCGGTGGTTGTTTTGGAGTGATGGGTGGATCTTAGTGACACTTTCAAAGGTTTTACCATCTTCTCCTTGAATCGGTTTGCCAATCTAATACAGGAATAAACACAGTCAAGCGGCAATAATAGGAGAAAAGATGCAAAACACTCACCTTATGAGAAAACGCGCCGACTTTGGGATTCTCGGCAATCTGCTTTTGGAGGTCTGACTTGGCCAACGGATCTGGCTTCTTGCATTCTGGCCAGGGGTGTTGGTGAACTCCACGATGGCGGAGGAATCCCCATCCGCTATCCTGGTGGACATCAATGCGCAGAGCGGTTCCTTTGCAAGGCTGGTAGATCACTTTTCCAGTGCACTTGCCAGCAAACCCTTTGCAATGTAAGTTTCTGCGGGGGAAGAAACTTCATTCAGTTAGCAGAACAGCTAAATATAAAGATATGAATCCAAAAAAAAATACCTACTTCTTCTCGGATAGCTTTTGAATGCCATCAATAGCTGTGGGTGGGGCTCCTGCCCAGTTGCATTGCGGATTATTTCAATGTAGGACTCCAAGGCAGTGGAAGCGGGTGACCTTCCACTTGCCATTTCCTCGTAAATTCACCGTGGTCCTCTTGCTGAACGATGTTGTCCCAAAATTAACAATCTCGTCGCCTGGCTTCCGTAAGGTGGTCTGCCCATTGGGGTAGATGGGGTATCCCTGGTGATCTAGCTGGCATCCATGATCAATATATGTTTCATGATGTTCCTTCATGTCGGGTATGAACTTTTACATATCGCTCTTTCTTATTCTCGGCGTTGGTTTCTTGTTGTGGCTTTTCAAATGAGCTGGGAGGGGCTGATATCTGGGGTAATGATTCTTTTTCCAAATCAGATTCACTGGTGGTGTAGCTGAACTCATCCGTTGGGATAGCCATGGGGAGGGAGATGTAGGAGATGGTGGGGGAAGGAAAGAAGGAGGAGGGAAGTGGGATGTGGTCGGAGGGAAGGGATGACAAGAGTTGTAAAACTATACTTGGTACCTATACTCATGTATTTTTGTGATGCATGTGTGACATGACATAATGCATTGTGATCGTGATCGTCTGCATATTTACAGTTGGTGGGTCTTGTGGGAATTATTACAATACATGCATACAGGCGTTGTAATAGATGTGATTTAAATTTCTCACATGTATTGTGAGAGATCAAATTTACAATACATATTCTGCAGAACATATGTTTACAACACATTTTTCCGGGTGATGTACTGTAAAATTATACCTTGCAATGGATCAAATGCACTTTTACAACACATGTGATTTACAAGACATATGTCTTGCAAAATATGTATTGTAAAATTCACCCGCCCCCTAAAGTATCTACTATGGTCCACATGTTTCTGGGTAACTTGGCTAGGATAGAGTAACAGAGAACATTTGGTGGAACACCAAATTTGACTAGTGAGACTTCATTCAACATTTTTCTGCAATCTTTTATAAATGATTTAAGATCTCCACCCCATTCCATACGCATGAATTTGAGCCAGACACGTGCCTTATTGTTAAAAGATTGAGAGGAATATCTATTTAAGATGTTTTTCCAGATGAAGTATGGATCTTCAGCATTTTCAACATCAGCATCAAAATCTTCAGACCTTATTCTTGAGATCAAGATGAGAGCTGTTTCTGTTCTGTTTGCATTAACATTAGCTTCAGCTGCACCAGAGAAAGATGAGTTTGCTTCTTCTAGACAGTATTTTAAGAGGTTCTTATGTTTGAGATGTAATTGAATTCTAACCAGCCACTCATTGAAGTTGTATGAGTCAAGAAGAGGAATAGTCTTAGTGATAGCAGAGAGATTATCTTCGGATGACATGTTGAGTAAATGGACTGTCTGTCCTTTAGATGAGAGTTATAGTTGATTTCTGACGAGTTACAAAAAAAATTTGCTAGGTCGGAAAATCCTTGAGCGAGGGGGAAACAAAAAGATGACAGAGAATCGATTAACAAGCTTTGAGAAAGTTTCCGCTATCGAGAGTGATAACAAATAGACCAAAGCGACTTGTTATTGGTTTATCCCGAGTCTAATAAGTAACCAAATCGTTTTCCAAGACTGTAAATCTATTAGATTTTGAGAAATAACAAACTAAAGAAATAGATTTCAGCAAGTATAAAAAATATAAAAATAAAAATGAAAGAAAACAAAAAATAAAAATAGAGATGAAATAAAATGAAATGAAAGATAACAAAATACCTAAAGGACAGAAGTCCAGATAAAAATAGCTGAAGACTGGATAAAATAATAAGATAGATACAGAGAACCTGAGAAATAATAAAAGTGTGAGTTTTAAGATAAATAAATATTAAAAATAAAAATAAAGATAAAAAGAAAAAGATGAATAAAAATACCACAAGGTGAGACTCCAAGACTGATAAAGATCTTTTGGGGTTGATAGACAGAGATGAGAAGACAGAAGACAAAGGAAAAATTCTAAGTGAGGAAAATGACCCGGAGTGATGAGTTGGAAGGGGGTTAAGATTGAAAGAGGCCCCCTGGCTAAAAGTAAAATAATAAAAATATAAAATAAATAAAATAAAAATAAAAATAAAAATAAAAATAAATAAAATAAAATAAAATATTTTAACAAAGATGAGGACAGATATATAGAATGGCACACGCAAGCATGTGCTCAGAAAAATCCCCTGGTGAATGCCATTTGAATATTCAAGAAATGGTTGACAAATTTGAGCCAGGCCAACAAGCACAAGACAGGCCTTCCCATGTGGATTTAAGATATACTCGCAGATTAAAAAGAATCCGAGAATCAATATCAAATCTCTGTGCAGAATGTAGTTCCTGATGTCCTTGTGATTTAGAACTACCATAGAATACATTTTGGCAGAAGTAAGTTGACTCTTTCTTGGATCACCATGTTAATTTTTCCCATAATTCTGATGTATATAATCTGAAGTGACTGGTAAACTGACAAGAGCTCTGGATGATGAATACTGCCTGATGGACCAACCCTACCGGATCCCAAATGGGTTCAACAAATGCATAAGTGGTCTGGATTTTTGTTGTAATTCACATATCTTCATTGTACTTGAAATATTGAAGGGTGCTATTCATGCAGTGTTGGTTCACTGAGCTCATTGATATATTATTGAGACTCCAGTGTAAGGAAGGATTATTTCCACACTCATTTTTATATTTAATGTATTCTTATATGCTAAAAAACAAGTGAATTGACTTCCTGTAAATATACATGCTTTGAAAATAATCATGTTGTTTTTCTATGGTTTTATCCTCCACTCCCATCCTTCTATCATTTATCCTCACCAAGTTTTTTTAATATTATAAAATAAAAAATTGAAAATACTTGAATATTTTTATATTTATCTAGTTAGTTTTATCTCATTGGTGTGTAGTTGTCACTGAGATCTTTATTCATTATTGATGTGTAGTTGTCAATAATATAGTAATCGTGTTATAACATGTGTAGTGGTGTTATATGTTATTTATCAATCAAGTAGCCATAAAGTTTTTTTATATAATTGATGTGTAGTTGTCAATTATATAGTTAATATTTTATAGCATGTTTATTTGTGTTATAATCTAGTAGTTATATTGTTTTATTTATAACATGTTTAGTTGTGTTATAACTTAGTAGTTAAAGTAGTTATCTTCTCATGTGTAGTAGTGGGTAAGATCTTCATGTTGTTATAACATGTCACAGAGTTGTGACATGTTCTTTTCTTTTTCTATAAATACTGCTTGCTGTGAATGAAATAAAATCATCGAGTTGAGCCATAAAATCATCTAAAACTAAAACTGCTCCCTTGCTGCTCTTTCAAGATCTTTTCCTCAATCTAAATATCTCACCTCAATTACCATAAAATCAACAAATCACAGTAAACTTTTTCTGTTATTTTGTGGAAAAAAAAAGAACAATTGTTTTAAATTATGTGATATTTTGATGCAAGAGAAGAATCATCCTTGTGAATTCCCCTGCAGATTAAAAATGTCTCTTAAGAAATTATGGGAAATAAATCCAAATAGGGAATTTTTTTGACTAAAAAGTGATACTGAAGAAATTATGGGAAATAAATCCAAATAGGTATTTTTTTTGACTAAAAAGTGATACTGGAATTGGATTCCTCCTTGAACAATCACTTAGCATTATAAAACTGTTAAAATGGAAGGAAAATTTGGGTATTCAGCTAGGCAAATTGGAGATTTTTGACAATCACTTAGCATTATAAAACTGTTAAAATGGAAGGAAAATTTGGGTATTCAGCTAGGCAAATTGGAGATGTTTGAAAATCTCAGGAACCATTTTGACGAGATTTCTCAAAGAACTCATTAATATTTTCATAATATTCTTTAAGGACCTGAAGAATATTTCAATAATATTTTCTGATCAGGAAATTAATAATTTTCTGCTGAATATGTTGAGTGATTGGCAAGTGACTTTTATTTTATTTTCAGGATCATTTGTGGAGTATTTTATGTGCTGCTCAGAATCAGAATTGGTTACCAACAACTGATTGGTATTCTCTTCTAAGAGAAATTCTTGGATCATTTTGTGTACTGGTCAAAATCAGAATCAGTTACTGAAAACTGACAGGCATAATCTTCTCAGAAAAATCTTTGGATAATTTTATGGACTGGTAAGAATCTGAATCAGTGACCAGCTAGTCATTTAATTTCACTGGTCATCTGCATCCCTCATTTTTCCCATGGTGTGAGTGATAAATCCCGTTACTTAACATCTCGTTGATTTTAACACAGATAGATGCAACTCACCAAAAAACAAATTAATTTTTATCAATGAAGATGTAGAGAAGATTTAACAGTCAAAGGATTAAACGCCTTTGCCTACTGAGGAATTAATAATCGGGAGGAGCTTTAATAGAACATATTGTAGGATTTTCCCGATCAATGGGATTTAGAGCTAGGAAAAAGGGATTAAGCTGTATGAGTGATTCAAATCAGGTTGATTCCAACACAAGTTCTGGAGAGTCAGAAATTGAATGTACTCAACAGGATACATTCACTGATTTCCCCCAACCAGGAAACCTTTGAAAAAATAATTGGCAATATTTCCCTGGTGTTCATGCATGTAATTTATCATTCAATACAGATTAAATTGAAGCGGTCAAGAGAAAAATAACTGTAAAACTGACTTTTGAGTATTAGTATGAAATGTTTTTGTTGCTTTAAAATCAGTCAAAATGACTCCAGCTAGTTTGTTGAAGGTTTTTGGGATTTGCATAAGATTTCAACCATTTACATTCAGATCAAAGTCTGAATCAATGCAAGAGACTGAGTCATTGGTACAACATTGTCCCTTGCAACCTTTATCGCTGCTTTTGATGTGGAATTTATTGCAATGTGAACCATAATCTAGGGCCTAATAAAAAAAAAGTAATTAAGAAAGAAAGAAAAGAATTGGTTTATTTAAAAAAAGAAAAGAACATATTTTTTATTTAAAAAGAAAAATAAAAAAATAATAATGAAATGGAGGTCATACTATAAAACATAAGTTGAATTAGTTTGGAAATTTTAATGATGAAATAAGTTAAATTAGAGTTATGTGAGGGATGTCAAACAAGGATGGTAAGAGTTGTTACCGCATTTGCAGCACCTCTGTGAGGCTGAGGATCACGGAAAAAGTCTTAATAGTTGAAACATCTGGGAATCCACAATTGGTGTGAGAAGTGCTGAACAAGAATGGTAAAGAGATGTTACGGAGGCGTCCAAAGCAACGGAAACAACCACGTGTTGTTTTTCTGTTGTTTTTCCATGGTAGTTGTTTATTCTAATTTTATAGTCACTTTAGTCTAAATACATGGTAGTTGTTTATTCTAATTTTATAGTCACTTTAGTCTAAATACATGGTAGTTGTTTATTCTAATTTTATAGTCACTTTAGTCTAAATACATGGTAGTTGTTTATTCTAATTTTATAGTCACTTTAGTCTAAATACATGGTAGTTGTTTATTCTAATTTTATAGTCACTTTAGTCTAAATACATGGTAGTTGTTTATTCTAATTTTATAGTCACTTTAGTCTAAATACATGGTAGTTGTTTATTCTAATTTTATAGTCACTTTAGTCTAAATACATGGTAGTTTTTTAGGTTAATTTTATTTAGTCCTGATTCCTTGTTGTGTCTCAGATGAACCATATTTAGTCCTGTCTCCATTATTAGTGTTACAGATTATTTCTTTATTATTATTTTTATTATTATTATTTTTATTATTATTATTTTTATTATTATTATTTTTCATTATTATGTTTGTAGACATGTCACATCTGTGTGACATGTCATTCTTCTTTTTCTCATTTTTTCTCACTTGAAATAGATCATCGAGTTAGAGTCTTTTCATTCATTAAACATCAGCTCCCAGTTTTCACACTCCTCGTTCAAAACCTTCTCTTCATTCTTAATTTATCATCTCAAGGAATCTATCTGCTTAAAAACAACACCACGACGCAGTTACAATGCCTCTTGAGGCTGAAATATCCATTTCGTGTCACAAATCCTAATTTTTTAGACCGGTGAGTCCATGGGTGAGGTCCTGACTCATCTATTTAAAGCAGGGGGTCTTTGGTAAGTTTAACATCAGCTTTATAGAACTACCAATCAATGTGGGGTGATCTGGCTCATGATTCTTGCTTTGGAAATCACCCTTAGGGGAACTATTGATTTTTTGTTCTGAAAAAGGAGAATTAAAGAATGTTAAATAAATGCTGCACACAAGGGTGGGTCAGCTACGCTACAGATAGTGTTAGTGTAGCATGGTGATAGCGTTTAGTGCTATGCTAACAAGAAGTTACAGTTAGTGCATGATTTTTGAAACTAACTCTACAAGAAATTTGAATTTTTTTTTTTGTAGCGTTAGTGTAACGTTAGCTGAGCCAGAAGAAAAACAGCTAACGCTACTCAGATTTCCCGGTAGCGGGATTGTAGCGGTGTTAGCTAGTCAAAAAGCTAGGCTATATAACATGTAGCGTAGCAATTGTACCCACTACGCTATCATGTAGAGTAGCTTGTCATATGCTACGCTACATTTTAGTGTTAACCAAAAGTGTAGCAGACAAAAATACCATCACTGAAGAAAAAAAAAAAGCAGCTAATACTTAGAACAATTAAAATGATGAAAATAATATATCCATATATAGGGAGGATTTGAAATACCATCTTTTTTTGTATTTCCATCAGTTAACTACATCAATTGAATTTAAAAATTTTAATAATCAATCTAATTGATTATTAATTTTAATGAAATGAAATTTCATTTCTATCTTAGAAATCCATTATTTTAAATAAGTATTATTAATTATTATAGTACTTTGAAATATGTTGTATTAATTTAAAGCTTGAATTAAGATTTGCTATTATTAATTCTAAACATTCAAGTAAAAGAAATATATATATATACTAGGGATTCTGGCGGCGCATGCGCCGCCAATCCAACCCCACCCACCTAACTCCCAGCCTACCTCTCAGAATTGTGCTACACCCATTTTGGCACATCAAATTATTAGAACTTTTTGAACATTAAAAAGCTATACTTGATTTTCTACTTTTTCTTTAATTAATAAAATAATTTACAGGAAATAAATGAATTAATTAGAAAAAAGAACTTTATGAAAGATTTCTAGATGTGTTTATTTGTTTTTAGATGTATGATCCTTCTAGTCAAGGATTGAATATATCACCCTATTTACTCAAAGGACTCTTACCTTTAGAGAGTAAGATTGGTCTTGTTTTAAGACTATTAAAAGGTTCCATATGTTCTATTCTCATTCAGATTCAAAGATAAGCTGAAGACCAATACTCTTATTAGAATTATCAAATTCACTCACGTCATATAGATTTTGGAAAAATTGCTAACATCAACTTGTTATTTTTGCTCATGGCTTTTCTAGGTGTCTTGGAATCCAATGTAAAAGAGTCATGATGGAGAAGTCAACCTGTAATCTGGCTTACACCAGGTCCAGCCAGATACTCAGGGAATTCTCCCGGATTCTTTTATGGAAAGCAATGCTACCTCCTGTTTTTTCTATCCTTAATTTACATGAACATGCTTCTAAAAAATAGCTTATTATATTGTGTGCTGATACTAAAAATTGCTTGTCTCTGTCAACAACTTTTCATGATATTACTCCCCTTTTTGTCGGCCTTAATTTAAATTGTAGGGAGTAGTTCACTGTCTTTCTAAAGATTTAAGTATGTTATCAACAATATAAATATCTTATGTTTAACACTCAAACTAATCACAAAAATCAATATGTGTAAGTTCTTTTTTGTTTATCTGTTGTATTCTTCTTTTTGTTAAACATTTCAATAAAACAAGAAATAAGATGACATACTTATATATATGTTTCCTTCACCTTTTTATTTATTTTTATATCCTTTTAAAACTTATAAACATGTCCTTAAAAGTTGCATAGCTACTCTATGTTAATTATAAAAATAGAGTATGTTATGCTTTTTGAATAAATAATAAAAACATAACTGTTTAGAATCCACTATCAAAAGTGTTTTTTCACATATAAAAATTAACATATTTTTATTTAAAATGTTTGCTTATGAATCATTTCAGAAAAAAAAGTATGTTTTATTAGAAAAAAAGTTTTTACAATGTCTTTCTAAACAATAATAAAACCCTTTCTTTCTTTGAAAAAAGAATAAATTTCACTTCTTTTGTGTTTTTTTACAACTCATATTTACGTATATTTCTCTCAAAAAGGTAACAATCACTTAAGATATTTTTATTTTAAATAAAGAACTTAAGCTTTTTTATTTTCTTCTATTTTAACAAAATTTAATTTGATTGAAAACTGGAAAAACGTACTTTTTCCTTACAATAAAACAAGTTTGAAGTTTTTTTTTTATTCTTCAACTTGACAAATTATTTAATTTATTTAAAAATATTTTATTAGTAACTAATAAGTAAAAATCATTATTATTGAATATTTTTCAATTTTTTTAATTATGCTATGAGTATCGATTAGATAAGTGAGGCTTTTTTTTTTAAAGAAAACTGGAAAAACGTACTTTTTCCTTACCATAAAACAACTTTGAAAAGTATTTTTTATTTTTCAACTTGACAAATTATTTAATTTATTTAAAAATATTTTATTAGTAACTAATAAGTAAAAATCAATATTATTGAATATTTTTCAATTTTTTTAATTATGCTATGAGTATCAATTAGATAAGTGAGGCTTTCTTTTTTTTTTAAAAAAAAGCACCTTACTTGGAGATAAGATGAGATCTCTTTGATTTGATGAAGTAATGAACCAAATTGATGTAGGTCATATAGGATCCATTTGATGAAAGAAATCAAGGAACTGAAGATTGATTTCTCATTAGAATCTAGATAGTATCTTTTAGACACCATTCACATGATTTGCTTTTTTGTATTTTATGATTTGAAGAGTCAAAAGTGATAAACTGCAATAATGCATGGATGATAAATGGAATAGGGGTTTACCTGAAGCTAGTTCAAGGTCTCAAAAATTTTTGTTCAATGAAGATTTAAGATTCTGACGTACAACAAGGATTGATTTTTGTTGGTTTTATTAATGTGAAGATAGGTAGTCAAACGGCGAGATCTATTCTGATCTGCACACTGAGAATACTCGTTCTTCATTGAGAACACTATTTTAGTTGCTGATTTGCCGTCTTTTCATTAAATGGAATGTGGTTTGCTAACCTCTTTCAATCTATTGATCAATAAAACACAGGTAAGCTTATTAGGCTGTCCTGGATGCTATAACAAGTGATGAGCTGATATCGTCACCTTGGTCTCTATCATACGGAGTTTCTTTTTTTTGGTTAGAATCAAAGATGACAATAGAGATAAAGGTTAGTGCCTCATTCCTCTATTTATAAGACAACAACACTGAGTTGGTTTCACAGACCCCTCGGCTAATTTCTTCTTTTGGAAACCTCAGGGATTAATACCATGTCGGACTCAATTCTCCTGAAGCCACTAAGACTGACTGGTGCCAGCAATCCAAGGGAAGGCAGTCAATGTTTCACCCGCTGGTCATTAAACCTGTTAGATGATGTCTTGCGTGTCTGACCGACTGCGGAGGAAGTACTGGAATCTTGACATTTTAGAGGTTGAAGGTTTTAGACAAATTGAGCAAGAAATTGATTGAATCAACATCAAAAAATGACAAGTTTGAGAAACTTAGCACTATCATAGTTGTCATGAAGTTTTATTATCATTTATTTCAACTCACATAAGTAACTTTTTAGATGCTTGAGTTGCTTGATCTCCCACCATTACATCTTTTGAAGGTATATTTTTGTGTACTCCTAGTCCTGTTTTTCTTGCTTCAGCTCTAAGCATTGGCCTTTTTATTGAATGAATTCCAAGTTTCAATAGAAGAAACAGAATTACCTAGAATGACCTAAGATCAAAAAATAAAAAATAAAAAATGGATCTTATCTTAGAATGAAAATATATGAAAGAAGAAGTTTGAATAGATGTAAATTATAATTATTATTGAAGAACTTACTATTAAACCCATTTTTTTTCTCTCCTTGTTCCAAACTTCCTTCTGGTCCGTCATCTAATAATATATTCAAAAAAATAATGAATCCTCTTAATACTCCTGCTAACTTTCTATTTCCTTGTAAATTTAAAAATAATGGTTTTTTGTCATTATTATTATTATAAAAATAAAAATAGATATGTTAGTTAGTTTGGTTGATTTGATCTAGTTGAATGTTCTTTTTTTGTTTATGTTCAGTCGATTGAGAGAGAATGAAAGCAGTTTCTTTTTTTTTTTTTTATAAGTGGTGTGGATAAGATTTGAAATTTTTTTTTTAGAAAAACAAGAAATTAGACAAACTTTTTGAGTTCTGGTTGAGATTCTTTAGACTTTATTTTAAAAATAAAATAAATTTATTGATTTATTGATTGAGATTTTTTTTCCTTGTTTTTTAATTTAATAAAAAATAAGAATTTATTGAACAAAAAAGGAATGGTTACTCCAATGTTTGGTGGATACATTTGCCGGGATGAGTCGATAGCCATTGAGAGACAAAAAGAGCTCCTGAATATGGCCATAGGTTGAGTTTCAAGCCACTCTGACGTTCCAGGGTCTGTTTGAAACCTTGGTGAGGCTGAAGCTTAACCCCTTGTACATGGAGCCACATGTAACAACAGGTTTTTACTGCCCGTAGCAAAATTTTTCTATTTAAGGAGAGGCTTGTTGGTCCAATAATCACCAGGGGATAGAACTCACCACCAATGTGGAGTGATCTGTCCCCTCAGTTATAAAAAAAAAAAACATGGGGAAGTATTGAATTTTTTTAGTTCAATCTCCACATTTAAAGGTAGTTAAATTATATATTTTAGACTTTTATAATTACAATTAAATTTTATTTAATTGCTTTTTATTGAAAAGAGAGCAAAATTTATTCTGAAATTATTCTTTGTTTTTCTCTTTCTTGATGTTAATCTGTGAAATTGAAATCAAAAACAGAAATTATTTTGGTCAATTCTGTCATTTTTAATACTTGATCAGTTTATAAGGTTTGAAAATTAATTATTATGTCATTTCTTTTGCATCTTGATATTTTGTGTTGAAATGTGATTTTTTATTTATTGATGTAAAATTTTGTTTTGTATATTTATAATTCTTTTTTTCAAATAATTCAAATTTAAATTATTTCTTTATCTATTCTA
>KN362708.1:0-11499 GCA_000785685.1 Uromyces viciae-fabae | reverse complement strand
ACCCAAATTAACCCTTAGTCACTCACCAAAGCCATATCAATAACTCCACTATTTTAAGAGCTACTCAAGGCAGAAGACTTAAAGAGGGTACTTAGAATTATTTCACAACTTCACAATCATTATGAATATAGCTTTATGCATCAATAAAATAATATATAAATCAATAGAGACATGACATCAGTTCTAGTGTATCTTATCTTATCTCCTTCCAGACATGTGGGCTAATCCCTTTTGAAACAAGTGGGAACTGTAATATGAGGTCAGAGGCTTTCTCAACATGTGTGAGTGTGTGTGTATTCAACTACCACAGAATACACACACACTCACACATGTTTAGAAAGCCTCTGAGCTCATATTACAGTTCCCACTTGTTTCAAAAGGGATTAGCCCACATGTTTGGAAGGAGATAAGATAAGATACACTAGCACTGATGTCATGTCTGTGCACTGTATGATTTTCTGACACCCTGTTTGTTGTACCCTGTTTTTCACACCATTTGTCTATATAAGGAGCTCTCTCCTCAGTGTTTTTTCCCGCATCTAATCTGATTTATCAGAAAATCCCCCCCCATAATAATAAATAATACTTACTTACATACCATCCAAAGAAATAAATACTTAAACATTCATTGAACCTTCAGTGTGTAGCCATTGCTCACATTTTTCCCCTTTCTTGAAAGAGCCATAAAGGACTTGACTCACATCCCCTGCTCACACAGCTACCCTGCTGTCTTGATCACCTTTCTTTTCCTCAACCAAATCTGAGTGCAGGAAACACTCTCTTAAACTTCCATTATTCTTACCTTCACCAGGTGTAGCCTTGCTCCCTGTTATTACCCACCTTTAAATCCTTCTAAGACTTTCTTGTCACCCCAGGAAGGCAGAGTCTTCACTCCATCATCCCTTCCTAAATTCTGCTATCAGGGTTAAAATTAACTTTAGCCTCTTTTAGAGTCTCACAACGGGTGCCAGGTACCTGCCGCGGGTACCCAAAGTCAATCTTTGCTACCAAATCCACAAGCACAGAAGATGCTGCAACACTCTCTTCAGGAAAAAATATTGAAAAGAAAGAGAAAAGAGGAAATGGACACAGAAAGGGTATTTGAACACCAAAAACAACCTGATTACAATCTCAAAAGAAAAACTAAAAACTACACAAGATTTGGTAGAAAATGCGGTGATGGCCACCAATATCAATGACTTGGATGATGAAACAAAGGACTTTTATGCAGCAAAGAAAAAACATATACTTTCTAAAATAATGAAACAGTCAGAATCATGGTCAGTGACAAACTATTTTTTCCTCATCATTATTTTGGATAAATTACTCACTGAGTCTTTTCATTGCGTTTCAAACAACTACCTGCTTTTTTTAATTGATTGGATGAGATAACATCATAAAAAAATATTGTTGAGTAAAAAATATAATATTCATTCATGATCAAATCACTTGTGAGAACAAGAACAAGTTAAGAAACACATAAGAAAAAAGAATTTGAGTGGAAATGATGATAATCATTCTGCATGATCACATGCAAGAACAAGAAAAAGATAGGAAACAATAAGATAAATATAAGAGAAAACAAGAATATAAGAAAAAAAAAAAAGAAACATGGAGGAATCAATAAGAAACATATAAGAAAAAATAAGATATAAGATAGTAAAAGATAGTAATTGTACTTGTTAATTGTTCTTGCATTCAGACCCTTGTTTGTTCAAGAGATGATTAATCAGGTCATTTTTTAGAAAATGGTGATCCATCAATTATGAATGGCCTGGAATTTCTGCACAAACTGTTGGGAATTGGGTTTGTTGTTGGTGGTGCAGATATTTTCAATGTTAGCGTCTTCTAAGTTTTCAAAAAACAAAAGAGATCCAGATTTTTATCCCTCACATCCTCCACAATCATATTGTGGAGGATGATGACAGCATTCATGATGTAGCTGAGTTCTTTGGTATCCCAAAGGAAGCCAGGGTTACAAATGATGGCAAATCTGGCTTGGAGCACATCGAAGGCATGTTCCACATCCTTGTGGTATGATTCCTGCATTTTGGCAAAAAGCTTAAAACAATTTGAAATTTGGTCGGTCAATGGAATTGACTGATAATAAAAAAGTAATAATAAAAAGTAAGGAAATGTTGCTCACCTTCTGTTTCTGATTTTTTGGATGAGAAATTGTGTTGATTAGAGTTGAATAGTTTGGATAAATTTCATCAGCAAGATAGTAAAAGAGGTTATACCTATTGCCATTAACTTCAAAGTGAACCTCGGGCGCTTGTCTTTTGAAATAAAGGCGATTGATCAAAAACATTGATATCGTTCAAGGAGCCGGGGAGACCAAAGTAAGCGTGCCAAATCAAAAGATTGTAGGAGGCCACAGCTTCAAGAATCATTTCGGTACTTTTTCCTTACCCTTGTCCTGCCAAAGAAGTTGGGAAGTTCTTCCACTGAAAATGCATGTATTCCAGAGAGCCGAGCATCCCTGAAAAGCCCCCATCTTTGGCAATTTCATGCGGCTTGGAAATGTCTGCTTTGTCAGAACTCGGTAGGTATGTTTTGCTATATATATTCACAATGCTTTTGCAAAAAATCTTCACCAATTTGAGCGCAGTGTATTCAAGTGTCATTAGGAAGAAATTGAAATTTTTAACTTAAAAAGCAACAGAGAATAAAGGATAATGAATATAATTCAAAAAAAAAAAAACCCGATTCACAGGTGTTCATCTAAATTGTTTCAAATCGCTCAATGTGGTTCGCGATTCTCCTTTCCTTGAGGTTTTGAAGAAGAAATTGTTTGAGGTCTTGCTCTAGGTCAACCCCATCAATTAGAGTTTACGATAGAAGGGAAATTTCACAATTGAAACAGAATTATCAAAAAAATCTCAATTTGATAAGCAAGATAACCGATTGGTTTCAGAACTATTTCAATGAGCTGACTCCTTGAAGGGTCTAAATAATATGGAAATGCAGAAACACTATCCTTTTGTTGTCCACTCTCATCCTTCTATGTCTGGAATTCACCTCATTAAAATAATTTTTTCCGTAAAAATATCTAACAGTTTGATCCACTAAGTTAGGCAGTTATTTAGTTGGTTTGTATGTATTCTGATGAATGTATTGTTGTCAATGATGAAAATATATATATTGTGTTTGTAAAAAATGTTGGACCAGAATTTTTTTTTTGGTTCCAAAAATTATATGTATATATATATTTTATAACCTTATTTTTTCTTATAACTTAATTTATTTTTAATGTGCACCACAGCATAATTGCATGCTCAAGCAACTATTGTGTTTGTCAAAAATGTTGGACCGGCCATTTTTTTCTTTTCAAAACTTATATGTATTTAACAATCTATATGCATATTTTTTTTTAAAAAAAAAAAAAAACTTAAAATGTGCGCAGCACATGCCGCCGCAACACTGTGTATGTCATACATGTCGAAAAATTGTGCAATCTCTATTTACCCTTATTCACCATGCCGTCTTGAGCCAGCAATCTCGAGCCTTGAAAGAACCCCATGCTTGAACAACACCCGCCTTGAAACCATCCAGCAATGATATCATCGATATCCTCAATGGCCACCCCCAACCTGCCATACCATCTGTGGGAATTTTACCAGCACCAATACCACGGATTCCGCAAGACAATATTGATACTGATTATCCAAATTGGACGCCGTGAAGTTGTTTTAGGACCGATTCCCAAACAGTAAGATTCCCATTTTTTAAAAATAAAACCCATCTTCCCCTTTTTTAAAAATAAAACTCATACAGCAACGGTTTCTCCAGAAAAATGCCAATATGGAGGCCGCTTATGGATTATCACGGTAACCCAAATACAGCTTTGGTTCCCTATTGCGCTGGCAGTCCGACAACAATAACTCCAAATGCTCCATCCCTCGGCTCAAGCACCATTGATGGTAGCTACACCGACAACTCTTCTAGCCTCACTTCCTCAGGTATCAATTCAAATCCATGGGTATCACTTGACCCTTCCAGCCTGAATTACACACTTCCTAATTTTGAGTTAGCTCTGTTGGCCAATCACAACCATGAAAACCATGTGGAGAGTCACCAATCAGTAAGATTGGATTTTCTCTTGATTAACAATGACTTGTTACTCATTAATTTTTTGATTTTTTTTTTAGAGTAAAATTGTGAAAATTTTCACGAATCTCAAGCTTTTTGTGTCTGACAAGCACAAGGGCAAAAAAAAGAAATGGGTTGGGGTTTCACCAAAAAACAATTTCCCCATCAGTGTAGATGTGGGCACCACAACCCTTGCCGAATTTCAAGAGCTGGTCGCTACCGAAGGTGATAAGCGCGTCGCCAACACTGGGGCAATCATCAGGCGCTCCTTAAAGTTACAGTCACCGAAAATTGATTGGTTCCTCATTATCCCTCGATGCCCAGGTTTCAGGAAGAACGATCAGGTTGTTTTGTAAGGGCAAGAGGAGTTTGATGAGTGGGTCAGCTTGCTTCTTGACGCGCGTAGATTGGAAGGAGGCTTAAACTTAAAGATGGTCAATCCGATGGAGCTTACAAAACAAGCTCATCAGGAAGTATTGCTTGCAAAACACGCTGCCCACGATGAGGCTGTAGAACAATCCGCCCTCAAACGCAAAGCCAGAGCTGCCTTGGGATTGGATGAACCCAGAAATGACGACGCGGAAATCGATGCTGAAGATTTTGACGACATCAACCTTTACATGCGTCAAATATACAAGAAATAAATGTACAATGACATGTATGATTGACATCATCCTGTTTTCCTCAACAGTTCATTCTTTTAACCACCCAGGCAGTCCAATTATGGGATCGTGCACTGGTAAGCACCGTTAAAACTTATCCCTCATCATAAGTCATCTTGAATTCAAATATGTTCCCTGCAGATGGAACGAACCGATGGAGTTTCCCTTGAATCACCCCCAGTATTGCTCTGATACATCACACAGTCCCCAAAGAAGAAGAAGGCCAAACTTGACCCTTCCTCTTCATTCTCCGAGGTTATCTCACTTCAAGGTTCAGGCTCGCGTGATTCTCCCCCAATCTTAGAAAAAGACCTTCAATCATCCCCACCTCCATCGTCAACTATCTCTGATTATGTGAGCTGGCTAGGCATTACCAATGCCACTCATGTCGTAGATATTCTGATTTCCAATGGCATTGTCTCCCACAAAATGTTTGATTCCCCCAACCTGACCAAAACTGACTTGTTAGATTTAAAATTAACTTATGGGCAGATCTCTTTACTTTTAGATAATACTGCCAAGTATGACAAGCATTTGGCCAAAAACAATTTGGTGTGATAATTTTTTCTTCTTTTTTTTTGAATCCCAATACACGCTAAACTGCTTCTTTAAGTAATGGTTTATTCTTAGTTTTCCTAAATTTATCTGACTGGATTCTCTACACCCTATACACGCTAAATATACATAATCATTGATCAAAAAAATGTTCTTTCTTGTGTTGACTTTTCCTTTTTATTTATCACTCAGTTATTTATTGATAACTCTGATTTATTTATGAATCTTTTGTCTCTATTCTGAACAAATTGTGGGAATGTCTCCTAAGAAAACATGATAAGAAAGAAATATGGTTTTGTTATATGATTGTGACTGCCAAACATCACAAAATCTTGCAAGTGTGAAACAAATGTTGAGAGTATATATAAGAAACTAAAAAACAGGTCTTCCGAGGGGCTTTCCTGCTTCTCCAGCATAAGTATCTTGCAAGTGTGAAACAAATGTTGAGAGTATATATAAGAAACTAAAAAACAGGTCTTCCGAGGGGCTTTCCTGCTTCTCCAGCATAAGTTTGGACAAAGACCAAAAAAATTTAAACTTAATACTAAATTTGTGAACATATTATTTTGTCAACATATTATCAATTTTATAATTACTATTTTTAATCAAAATCTTATCATAACAATTATTTTATTATCTTACAAATTATCATCTTATATTGTCTTAAATCTTTTAAAGAGGCAAATAACCAATTTCGCCGGTAATCTTATCTTTGATTTTTTCCTTTATTTGAAATATTAACTACAATGCACTATCGTGTGTTGAAGCATTGACTTGTGCATAGTGCTGTTCGCACAAATTTGGAGTCAAGAAAGTTACAAGCATGCTTCATATATTGAAGTCTTCCAAGAATATGGCGGAAAGATGGTAAAAAATGAGGAAAACATATGCACAAGACAGGCGGGCCGTGTGTGAGACTAGCTGGGTAGGATGTAGTACTTTTTTTCCGCATGACACATTCATCCACTTTTCTTCCTTCTTGTAGACAAGGAGCCTAAATAACTTGCTGAAGCTCTAGGATGACAAAACGTCTAAGAACTTCCCAGCTGTACTGGTAGGAGACAATTGGTTAACATCTCTATTCTCTCGACAAGAGAGGATTTAGATGCTCATTTAGAAATTCGCTGGAGGCTGATACCGACCTGAGGAACAAAGAAAGAATCATTTCCTAAAATAATGGAACAAGGAGAAATAAATAAAGAAAAAAAATAACTTGGAACAAGTCCAATGAGATAAAAATAATCAAAATAATGGAACAAGTAGAAATAAATAAAGAAATAAAATAACTTGGAATGAGATCAAAAAATAATAAAAATAAGGGAATGAGTAAGAATAAAGAAAAAAAATAACTTGGAACAAGTCCAATGAGATAAAAATAATCAAAATAATGGAACAAGTAGAAATAAACAAAGGAAAAAAATAACTTGGAATGAGATCAAAAAAGAATCAAAATAAGGGAATGAGTAAAAATAACTGGGATAAAAGGTATCAAAACAATGGAACGAGTAAAAATAAATAAAGCATAAAACTCACATGGAAAGAGTAAAACCTACTGTGGCATGCTGTAGCTACAATGAGCATAGAGTTTGAAACATAGATCAGCATTTAGGAGAGTGGCCGCAAACTCCCTTATTTCTCATTGTGGATCCCATGTGGACGTGAGCGCTTGAGTACAACACAAGGAAGATTTGATGGCTGCAAAACAAAATTCTATTGGGTTCAGCTCTGGGAAGTAGGGGGGGAGGAAAATTATCATGACACCCGCATCGTCACATAGTTGCTGAACTCTCCGACTCTTGTGAATTTGCGCGTTATCGCAGACAAGAATTAAGTTGGGTGCTGGGTATGGATTCATGCGTGGCAGCTAAAAAATGGCACAAGTTGCCAGGGAAACATGCAAAAATCAACACGGAACAAAAAGATAAAGATAAGAGGGACTTTAATTCTCACCAGGTCCCACTTCAAGAAGTGTTCAAACTTCTTCGCGGTGAGTCAACTTGGAACATCCCAAAAAAAAAGATAAAGATAAGAGGGACTTTAATTCTCACCAGGTCCCACTTCAAGAAGTTTTCAAACTTCTTCGCGGTGAGAGTATCCTCTTGGACCGTCAGAGCCAGGAGCCCATGAATCGAGATGGCTGGCAACAAGCTGATCCGTTCAGCGTTTTGACGGATGATCAACCTAGAGGCAGGCTTTCCTCTGGTTGATCGAGCAAAGATTCGGAGCAGATCTCGGTTGCAAAAAGCGCTTTCATCTGCTCATTTTATGATTAATCAGCTGTCATACCATGAGATAAAAAAAAAAAAAAAAAATTGACTCACTGGTGAAAACAAGGAATTCAGCTGGAACATGCAACATCTGATCAATATACTGGAACTTCTTGATGAGACATTTTTGGATGTTAGAGGTTTCAGCTTTCTTCATTGTGATGTGGAGCTTGTTGACCAGGTTCTTGTGGATGGTTTCAATCAACACCAGTGTTTCATTGGTGTTGTACAGCCGTTCACGCAGTTCATCTAAAAACAATCCGGGTTTGCCTTTGACAAGCTCCAACATAAACGAGACATCCTTGGTTGAAAGAGCACTCAACCTCCCTTGAACTTTGTAATCGTCCGGGTTGCAAACCACAAGTTGTGTGCTGAGAAAGAGTTTGTGCCACCGATTGAAGGACTGCTTGGATATGTTGAAACCCAGCGTAGTTTGAATAAAGCTGCGAGGGTGGCCTTGAAGTTGCATTCAAACCACAGCCACTTTGATGGCAGGTGGATACAAAACAAACATTTTGAAGGATTTTTTTTGAAAAAGCAAAAAAAAAAAATTAGCTTTTGAATAAAAAAAAAAACCAATATAAAAAATATGGAAAAAATAGGGATGAGATGCACCTGACATGATGGAAGTGGGTTTTTGGAGCCATTGTGGTGGGTCTTGTAAGGTTGAAGATGGGTGAGTCAAGATAGCATGGTCAGGTGTGTTTACACGAGGTATCAACATGGGTGATAGGCTGAGTGTTGCGGAGGCATGTGCTGCGCACATTTTAAGTTTTTTTTTTTTTAAAAAAAAATATGCATATAGATTGTTAAATACATATAAGTTTTGAAAAGAAAAAAATGGCCGGTCCAACATTTTTGACAAACACAATATGTTGTTTCAGCATCTTGATCTCGAGCTACCCACCTCCATAGCACATGTTGAGATGTTCACTAACGTCCATCCAATATTGCCTGCTTATGGAATGTCAATTAGTTACGAGTTGACCCACTTCAACACTAACAATGCCGCGAACTTACTACAACTTTTTTGTGAGTTTTTTTTTTACAAAGTTTCAATTCTCTTTCCTACCAAAAAGAAAAATAAACTTCCCGTGTTACTAGCCACCAAAGCAGAAAAAATGTCTGATTATTTTTGGAGGCTGCTTGAAGACTATCCTGGAAATTCTGCAAGAAGAAAACTAGGCTCCACCATCAACGGTAGTCCTGTCTCAAGTTTCCCGGTTTATCTTACTGCTGGTTCAATAACCACTGATGGTATTGCCAATAGTTCCTTAAAATCCACCAGTATCTCCCTTCCTGATATTGACTTGAATCCATTCAAATACCCTTGAACCACCTTGGAAATTGACTCTAATGAAGGCGCGGTAGATACCAAAGCTGATCCAGAACCTCAAGTGAGTTTTTTTCTAATTTTTGTGGTTATCCCATATTGAAAAATATTTTTTTGTTTCTCTTTTTTGTTTTTGATACACCATCTGGTTTCCTAGCCTCAAAATTTGAAAGTTTTGACAAACTTTAAGCTTCTTGTAAGCAACAAGAATAAGTCAAGAAAGAAGGTATGGGTCACAGTTAGTCCCAAAGCTGAGTTCTCCATTGATTTTCTTGCAGGGGCCACAACATTTGAAGATTTCCAACAACTTTTCACTACTGAATGTGACAAGCAAGTTGTGAACTTGGGAGGTATCATCCAAAAATCAATTTTGACTAATACCCCAAAGATTGATTGGCTTGTCAGCATCCCTCGATGCCCCTGTTTCAGAAAGTTGAATCTAGCGACTGTTGAGGACAAAAGCAGCTTCAATAAGTGGGTCTCTCAAATTGTGGATCTTGAGCAAAATAAAGCGGGCTTGGTTGTTAGGATTTTTCACCCATCAAGTATATCAAAACAAGTCTACACAGCAAATTTACTGGCTGAGAATGCAGCATGTGACAAGGCTCAAAAGAAATCTAATTCAGCAAAAAGAAAGGCTGCTAGAGCTGATAACACCTCCAATGAGTCCACAATTGAATCCAAGCTTGATGCTGAGGAGTTTGAAAGCATCAACCTCTACATGAAAAAAATACTTGACAAATATTCAGTAAACACCAAGTATGATCACCACTTCCCTGTATTTATCGACCCAGCTAATCCAGCAAGATACATCCTATTAACCACAAAGGCAGTGCAGCAATGGGTGCATGAATTGGTAAGATTTTTTTTTTGAATCTATTTCAATTCATGTTGTCTTCATGATTTAAATGCATTATTGACATGGATTTAAAGGCAGAAGGGGTCGATGGAGTTTCAATCATATCACCCCCTTTGTCTCTCCAATATGTTATAGCCTCCCAAAGAAAAAGATGCATTTGCAAGAGTCAATGGAAGAGAATCCTTTGGCAAGTTTTCTTTCTCAAATGATCTGATCCAGAAGCATCTGTGATTCACCTCCAATAGAGATAGCTCAACAATCATGTCCTCCCCCCTCAACAATCACCACAATTTGCAAATATGTGGAATGGCTAGGTATTGAAGACAGTTACATAATTGTCGGCATCCTCATGGAAAATCACATTGTATCTCAAAAAATTTTAGACTCTCCTCACGTCACAAAAGATGATTTATTATGATTCAAGTTAACTTTAGGGCAGGTTTCTGTTCTTTTGGATAATACTTCTAAGTTTGATCAGTATTTAGCAAAAAAAAAATGTTTCTTAAATGCTTGCCTTTATTTTTTGATTTATTTTCTTAAATTTTCTATTTCTCTCTATACAAAATATGAACTACAAATACACACAAGTAGTAAAATATACACACATAGTAAAATATACACACATAGTAAAATATATACATATAGTCAAATACACACAAATATTAAGATATAAAAAATTGACTTGTATCTTTTCTTTATTATGATTAGAATAAAGCAAAAAATACATGTTGTTTGCTTGTTTGCCAAATATTTTATCCAGTGAATTGATCCAGTGTTCACTGAGCAAGAAACAATTGGCAAAAACCAATTTTCTATGAATTTCTAATTGATTCTCAGCTATTCGCAGGGCTTTTGAATCCGCAAAACAAGCTCTAAAAAGGAGTGATTTGTTATTGACTGGAGAAGATCATGAGCTTAACTTAGAACTCTCCTCTCATGAAAAATCTCACTCAATGTTTGCATCACTAGATCATGATGCGCTAGAAATGGATTTCAACTTGTTACAAAGAGTCAAGAATTACTAAGATTAACAATAGACAAAAATGTTTTTTACCTTCAAGAATTACTAAGATTAATAATAGAAAAATTTTTTTGTTCTTGTTCTCTCTTCTTTAATTGTTCTCAATCAGTTTTCTCTCTCTCTTTTGATTTTTATCAATCTGTGGGCTCATTTCCATTGAATCTAATCATGAATAATAAACAAACTATTAGTCGAAAAAATAATAAAAAAGAAACTAATAAAAAAGAAAATAATAAAAAATAAGATAATAATAAACCAACTAATGACAAAGAAACCCACTGTTGTGTTAATTGGTTAGCTATCTTTTTAGTCTAAGGAGAGTTAGAAACCTGGATCCAGGATTGGTTGTGTTGATTATTTGCACCGAATCAAAAGTAACATGTTAATTTTTTGAAATTTTGTTGTTGCATCACATTATAAAATATTGAAGGCTAAAAAGCTTATGTGGAACATCATAACCACGAAGTTTTTCAGTGATCACATCAGCTGTGACCTCTCTGATTTCCCCTTCATGATCCAATGTACGGGTAAGAGCCTGAGTCTGCCATAAACAAGACTTGACTGCTGCAAAACAGAGCTCAATAGGATTGAGCTCTGGGAAGTAGGGGGGCTGGTAAATTGGTCTCACCTGTGCCTCATCACATAATTGCTGCACTTTGGGTCCTTTGTATATTTTGGCATTGTCACAAACTATAGAGGTTCTAAAATCA
>JNCO01007187.1:0-12322 GCA_000785685.1 Uromyces viciae-fabae | reverse complement strand
TAATAATATAATGATAATATAATAATAATATAATAATAATATAATAATAATATAATAATAATATAATAATACTATAATAATACTATAATAATACTATAATAATAATTTAAGAATAATCTAATAGTAATTTAATGATAATTTTAATAAGAATACAAAAAATAATAATAATAAATTTGATTATTTTTTAATTGATTGTAAATAATAATTTGAACAATATAAATAAAGGGTTTTGATTTCCGCACACGGTCAGACTGTGTTTACACACTGTTTTGACCACCAGGGGATGTCAGATTTTTTTTTTTTCAAATATTTTCAAAAATACTTTTAAGAGTTCTAAAATTACCAAAAAGTTTTCCTAGTATCCTGAGCCCCTCTGCTTTATATTCAGAAGTTTTTAGAGCCAAAAAAAATATGGAATTACTCCATATATAGGGATTAAAAAAAAAAAAAAAAAAAAAATTGTTAATGCGGGAAATATGGGCTAAAACTTTTATCACATGTATTTCCACCCTATTTGAATGTGGGATAAAAATTTTATCCACAGGGAAGAAAAAAAAAGTTACTTTTACACTTACTTTTGCAAAAAAATTGGTTAATGTACCAAAATTTTGCAAAAGTCAAAGTAAAATGTACTTTTTATTCTTCCCCGTGGATAAAATTTTTATCCCACATCCCAATAGGGTGGAAATACATGTGAAAAACCTTTTAGTCCATATTTACCACATTAACTATTTATTTTATTTTATTTTTGATTTTGTGTAATCCCTATATATGGAGTACGTGCATATTTTTTTTGGCTCAGCTAAAAACTTCAGGATATAAAGCAGGGGGGCTCAGGATACTGGGAAAAAGTTTTTTTAATTTGAGAACTCTTAAAAGTATTTTTTAAAAATATTTGAAAAAAAAAAAAATCCAACGTCCTCTGGCGGTCAAAACTATGTGTAAACGCGGTTTGACCGTGTGCAGAAATCAAAACCCTAAATAAATGTAATTTCTAATTTTATAAGATTTCTTTATTTGATAATATTTAATTATAATTTAAATAAATTTTATAATATTTTAATGATAACAATATTCTATTAAACAATTTTAAAATAATGATAACATTTTTCTTTTAATTTTAAATTGAACTAATAATCAAAATTTTGTTAATTCTTATTTTAAAAATTTTTATTTCTTATTTATACATTTTTTATTTTTATTTTTGTCTGTTTTTTGTTAATTTTCTTGTTATCCATTTCTTTTTTTCTTGATTGATCGTTCTAGTGAATGACCTAATTACAAAAAAGAACAGCAAAACATTGTTACTTCAAAATGATTAACAATCTTTTTTAATTATGTCATGATTGTTTTGAATTGAAAACAATCATGAAATCATGTTTAAATCATGATTGATATTTTTATTATTTTATTTAATTCTTTATTTCATTATAATTGCTGTGATAAAATGACATCACAAGCAATTTTTATTTATTTTATTTTTAATTATTTTATTATCAATTATTTTAGTTTTAATTATTTTATTTTTAGGGGACTGGTTTTGGCACCCCCCCAAAAACTTCCCTGAACCTCCTTTTGACTGCCAGAGGATGTCCAGCTTTTTTTTTGTTTTTTCAAATATTTTTTGAAAATACTTTTAAAGGTTCTACAATTACCAAACTATCTTGGCATCCTTCCGGGCCCCCCTGCTACAAATTCTGAGCTTTGTAGCTCAAAAGAAAACATTGAAGTACTCCTTATTTAGGGAGTACACTAAATCAAAAAAATAATAAAAAAAAATAGTTAATGGGGGAAATTTGGGCTGAAAATTTTATCAAATGCATTTCCACCCCATTGGAATGTGGGATAAAAGTTTTATCCATGGGGAAGAAAAAAAAGTAACTTTTACTTTTACTTTTGCAAAATTTTGGCACATGCACAAGTTTTTGCCAAAAGTAAATGTAAAAGCATTTTTTTTTGCTTGCCTGTGAATGAAAATTTTATCCCACATTCCAATGAAATGGGAATACATTTGATAAAATTTTTAGCCCATATTTCCGGCATCAACTGTCTTTTTATTTTATTTTTTTTAGTTTTGTGTACTCCCCAAATAAGGATTACTTCCATGTTTTTGTTTGACCTAAAAAACTCAGAATATGTAGCAGGGGGACTCAGAAGGATGCAAAAAAAGTTAGGTAGTTTTAGCACCTTTAGAAGTATTTTTAAAAAAAAAATTGAACAAGGAAAAAAAGGATGGACGTCCTCTGGCAGTCAAAAGGAGGTGCAGGGAAATTTTTGGGCGGTTCCAAAACCAGTCCCCTATTTTGAATTATTTTATTTTAATTAATTATTTTATTTTAATTAATTATTTTATTTTAATTAATTATTTTATTTTAATTAATTATTTTATTTTGATTAATTATTTTATTTTGATTAATTATTACATTTTTATTAATTATTTTATTTTAATCAATTATTTTAGGGTATCGATTTCCGCACACGGTCAAACCGCGTTTACACACGGTTAGGGACCGCCAGGGGACGTCGGATTTTTTTTTTTTTTCAAATATTTTTAAAAAATACTTTCAATGGTTCTAAAATTACCAAATTTTTTTCCTAGTATCCTGAGCCCCCCTGCTTCATATTCTGAAGTTTTTAGAGCCAAAAAAAATATGGAAGTACTCCATATATAGGGATTACACAAAATCAAAAAAAAAATGAAAAAATATAGTTAATGCGGGAAATATGGGCTTAAAATTTTATCACATGTATTTCCACCCTATTGGAATGTGGGATGAAAATTTCATCCACGGAGAATAAAAAAAAGTACGCTTTACGTTTACTTTTGCAAAATTTTGGTACATTAACCAAATTTTTTGCAAAAGTAAACGTAAAGCGTACTTTTTTTTCTTCCCCGTGGATGAAATTTTTATCCAACATTCCAATAGGGTGGAAATACATGTGATAAAACGTTTAGCCCATATTTCCCGCATTAACTATATTTTTTCATTTTTTTTTTGATTTTGTGTAATCCCTATATATGGGGTACTTCCATATTTCTTTTGGCTCTAAAAACTTCAGAATATGAAGCAGGGGGGCTCAGGATACTAGGAAAAAAATTTGGTAATTTTAGAACCATTGAAAGTATTTTTTAAAAATATTTGAAAAAAAAAAAAAATCCGACGTCCCCTGGCGGTCCCAAACCGTGTGTAAACGCGGTTTGACCGTGTGCGGAAATCAATACCCTTATTTTATTTTAATTAATTATTTTATTTTAATTAATTATTTTATTTTAATGGCTGGTTGTCAAAGCAATGCAAGGCCACCAAAGTCCAGGGAAGAAAAGAGCGGAAAAGAGCACAGACCGGTAAGATGCCACGGCCACACACAAATTTGTGTCATGCTCAGGGCAGAGGGTTGATAACTTGAGTCAGAGAACTCAAGGGATATAACCTCTAGAGAGACTGATGCTATTATCCGGCCCATCTTCCCACTTGTGATGCTCACATCACTTCCTGCTACCATTCTTAAAAGTAGCACACAAAATTTTGTTTCATTTTTAGAGCACACAAATTTGGTTTTCACTTCCGGCTACCAGTCTTATGAGTAGTGCTTCATCAGTTCCAGTTCATTCATCTAAAATCCTACATTGCTAGTCACACTTCATAGCAATTTTCTGCATTGGTTTTACCTCTTCACTACTCATCTCATCTCATCTATCTTATTTTCGCGAAATCTCATTATTTAAAGTTTTAATTCAAATCCAAAACAATTTAAATTTCTTGATTTAAATTCAAAATGAATTCATCTTATGGGTCGCTAACAAGCAAAAGAAGCAAGAGGTTGAAAGCGGTATTAAGGGGCCTTACTCCTCTGACAGAGCTAGTAGTCGAACGTAGGCCTATAATAGGTAAGTCTTGTCCTGTGATGATATTTTGGTTAAGCCTCAGCGACTACGTGCAAATGCAACTACGTCTAATTTGACCATAACTCAAAGTCAAACAAAAATGCCTTAACCATACTGCAAAGACAAGCGAAAATGCTTAAACAATTCAAGGTGGTACTCAATGTATTGCGCCTCAGGTGATTTTGAATCAGAAGGTAATGAATGCGGAGGTAATGAAGAAAATAATGGTATGATTGGATGGACGTCTTGGTTTAATACTTAACAAATATCACAATAAAGATCAATAAAATCAATGACTCAAATATGATCTCAAATGATAGTTTATAAATATGACAAATAAAGGTCAATATGATCTGAGTTGAAAATGATCTCAAATGACTTGATAATGTCTCCAATGATCAAACAATAATCTCCCATGACTTCGCGTCTCCAATGATAATCTCAATGAATAATTTGATCTTAATTGACCAATGTCTCCCATCACTTAATTCATAATGTCTCCAATGATCAAAAAGATAATCTCCAATGAGTTTGCGTTTCCAATGATCAAAAAATATAATCTCCAATGACTTCGTGTGTCTAATGATAATCTCAATGAATGATTTGATTGGTAGTTGAACGCATCCCCCAGGATTCCCCATTGGGTGATCCCCTTTTGGAGCTTGACCCTTACATAATTGGGTGGATTCCCCGATTGGGAAGCCTGGGGAATCCCGCCCTTCATGATGACCGTTTCCCAGCCTCTCCCGCAAGAGGTCTTGGTAATGCAATGACTCCACCAATCAACCACAAACCACTAAGAGCGAATGTTTCCATTGGCACTACACGGACACACAAGTCACACACATCACTGAGATGATTGGAAAACAATATAAGCACCCTTCAAGGAACGGTATGTCTTTCCCCCCGTTCTATCATCTTATTGTTCTTAATCTACCACAAGCCCGGTGCTTATTTTTACCATTATAATTTCTTCACTCACAGAAACTTTTTTGCTTACTCATCCCATTACTTTTTATTTACATTTTTTGATAACACATTTATCAACCCCAGGCATTAAGTTCTTATTACCTTGTTCATTCCGGCTTTTAGCGTTTATCACCCTCATAGCAATTGCATCACAAGTACCACTACCTTAATCCACCCCAACATTGCTTTTATTGGCTCAATATTTTCCAATCAACAACAATAGCCTAGTTTTAATTCGATTAGCATCATCTCCACTTGATATACTCTTATTGGCTCAGGCTCACTAGAAGAACAATAATCATTTTTATCCAATAAACGACAACAACAATAGTCAACTATTAACTTTTATTATTCTCACTCATTATTGTATATGTTTATTGGCACAAATTATTCCAATCAAAAACATTAGCCTCCTTTACAAATCAACGACATTAGCCACCTCTGAAATTTGATTACCTTTGATTGAACTTTCAACATTTGATTATTTTCACTCATCATTGTATATGTTGATTGGTGCAATTTTTTCCAATCAACCAAATTAGCCTCCTTTTGTTCCAATCAACGACATCAGCCAAAAATTAAATTTAATTCACTTAACCCTCTATACTCTTATCGGCCCACTAGAAGAACAATTCCTATAGCCCATTGTTATCTACCAATTTTCAACTAACCCCAAACCCTTCACGCAACAAAGGAATGTTCTTCTTCACATCTGGTCTGGGACCGGTTAATTCATTTTTTTGGTGAAATACTTTCTTGTCCCTCATGTAAGTTTTGCTTTTTTTTGACTTGCACATCTCAGTTAGCAAACAATTAATTTAATGTGTATGTTCTCGTTTGTTTGACGTAGCATTGTCACCTGGTCCATCCATGGCGGCATAACCAATGGTTGGAGATTACAGCACAATTGTGCCTGCACCCCTAACACACAAAGCAAATATTTCATCCAGCAGCGCTCAACTAGTGAATGCACTGTGGCTGGTCCGTCAAATGGGTGTTTCCGCTCTGTCCTTTCCGAACAAGCCACATTGGTTTTCCATCCCTGGCAACTCGATATCTCATGTGAATGCTTTCATCAAGGCCATGCAGGCATCTTTACCTTGGAACACTCACAAAGCTCACAGACCCTCAGACCTGGTCTCTTCAACAAACATACCTCAATTGAATTTTGAATCAAAAAAAAAGGTAGGCCAAAAGAATTCCTTTTCAAATTCAAATTCACATGCCCCCAGCGGGGGGCACATATTCCCCTAATTAACTCGTGGAAACGCAACAAAGCACCTCCGAAATGTGGCTGCAATGCTTTATATGTCATTCAGCTGAAGATACCAACAAATTCACTTCAAATTGAATGGTTTTGGCGCCACAATCACAACCCGTATTCAATTGAAGACATGAAAATAATGAGGGCACCCAAGGTTTTGGAACGTTGGATCAACAACAAAGTGGCCACTGGTTTAGGGTGGAAGGGGATTTGTCCAATGTTGGATCCCCCTGACATTGATGTGGTATGTACTTATCAATTGATCAGATTGAAAGATAACAATGTGTTCACAAAACTTGTCTCTTTTTACAGTCAGATTTTCAAAACGTGATGTCGGACTCATTCAAGATCCGCTATGACAGAGTGCGGTACCAATGCAGGAAAGCAAACATGATCTTGTCACACCTGCACAAGGATGCTTTTGAATCGCTACAACTTTGGCACACTAAACTGGCCAATCAAGGGTGGCACACGTATGCTCCAGTTTTGTCTTTTACCTCTGGATTCCTATTCATCCTTCAATCAATGTGGCAACACAAACTCATGGAGAGCTATGGACGGGGGACAATTCTCATACATTCAACTCATAACACCGTGAGTAATTATTTTCTCTCTGAAGGCAAGAAGATGAGCCTTTATACAGTGGTTGTTTGGGACGCATCGACAGGGAAAGGGGCCCCAGTATGCTGGGCTTTCACCACATCTGCCTCTGTGTAAGCTGAATCTGTTTTGTTATGTGTTGATTATTTATCCTTCTCCGCTCAACTTGAACTTCTCTTCCACCAGGGAGCCTGTAGAGTCAATTTTGAAATGGCTCAGGACCAATGCAGGGCTGGTCCCGTTCACAATCATGAGCAATTGTGCAATTGCAATAAGGAATTTGGTCAAGAACATTTATGGAGATCTTGTCCACTTCAAGCAAACGAAGCACCTCTGGTGCTGGTTTCACATGGCGAAGGCGTTTAAAACACAGGCAACCAATTATTTACAACGGTTGGCTAATGAGGCATACACAGGTTTTCAAAAATTGATGCACATGAAATCTGATCCAACCTCATCTCTGCAACAGTTCATCAACAAGTGGGAAGCGGCAAACCCTACATTTGCGCGATATTTGAGGAATCCATGGAGGACTAACCTGGAGTATTGGGGCACATTTTATAGAACATTATGTCTCTTTGCCTTCAATAATAAACACAATGTTTAATTGATCTACTGCAAGAACAAGATGTTTATCCTGTGATTCTGGTTGAAATCACTAGAATGGCAATCAAGGAATCAATACAAACAACTATACGGAGGTGTGGCATAGGGTACTAAAATACCAATTTATTTTTCCAACCCACAAAGATAGGCTGGACAATCTTATCCACATTCTCACTGAGAAAGTGGAGCTGATTTTCCGTATGTCCTCACAAAAGGTAGCCTTGGGTTTCGAGCCACAGCGCATGAGTTGCTTCCAACTTGCTGCTAAGAGAAAAGCCAATGGTTACACCAAGAAGATGATTGCTCTACTCAGATTTCCCAGAATTCTCCTTGGTAAAGTTCTGATATTCTCATATCTCTACCTCAAAAATTGTTCTATCTGTCTCTGACTGTAAGATTATATTTTCAATTATATTGTTGTATTTATATAAGTATATTATTGGCTCCTTCACTAGTCCCGCTTCAACTTCCTACTTTGTAACGTACAAGCCAGCAGGTACATTAGCAAAAGGCCAAATCATATTGTGCACATGCTCACATTTCATGCAACATGGTAGTGCATGCAAGCACATGTTCTACCTTGGGAGGGAAATGTACAGAAACATTGTTGAGTCAGTAGTTGCCGCACAGGAGGTTACAAGCCAACCGTTGGGGCGTCCCAAAAAATCTGCACTCACTACTTTGGCCCCAGCACCAATGCTAGCTCATGAGGAGATGGTCATCAACGTTGATTCATACAACTCTGAGGTGGAAATTTTGTTGTTGGGCAAAAGATTCTGCAAATCTCCCGCAATGTCACCATTTTCACAAAAGCGAAAGTGTGTAGCCCCATTTCAATTGGATAGCTGGACCTCATTGCATCCGCATCTCTCAACTATTGACACTGCCCCCAAAATGGATTGTGAGGACATTCAGATCATCGGTAACGACAGGAGTGATGCCACAAAATTGTGTGAATTGGGTTTGAGGTCTTTGAAAACATCTGTTGAGCACCTGAAGGTACTAAAGAACCATCACTTGATGGTTAAGCAATTGTCGGCCAAGTCAATTTGTCTATTCAAAACAATGGTGATTGCTTTGCAGAGCGTGGTCATTGACAGAGGGCCAAAGGATGTTGTGCTTAGATCCGCCCGAGTTGCAGACAGAACGTGCACCTCAACGGGAATGAACATGGCACAGTATCTTTTGGTCGTTTGTGGTGTGCAAAAGGAAGGCTGGGCAGCCATCAAAAAGGCACACAACATGTTTCTCATGCTGGCTCAACGGGAAAAATTTTGTGAGGAAAATTCTTCTAGTGAAATGAACAGCTGGAGAGATTTATGTTTTGATCTTTATAATATCATTGAGGGTAGTGGGATTTTAGCAGTCAAGAGGCAAATCAGGTAGAGGGGTGTTGGCTTTCGGATGGGGGGGTAACTTGGAATGATGAAAGATGAAGAGTGGATGGGACATGGGGGCATAGGTGGAGGTTAACGGGTGGACACTTATATAGTGGTTTCTGTGTTGTATCTCTTGTGGATCTTGTCTTGATGAGTGCTCTGGTCTAGCGTATTACTGGTTACTATGATCCATTTGTAATTGTCTCTATTGAAACATTATTTCAATACATTCATTTGATTTTCTCCATGTGGATGGCAAGTCTTCTTTACATAAAGATCAATCATTTGTTACATACCTTTGCGTGATAATTCTCATGACGACGGGGGAAAACTTACATAACCCCGGATTGGCAGGACTTTCCCCCCTAGTAACGGATTGGTTACGGGGGGTAGATTCATTTACACTGATTTGATCTTAATTGACCAATGTCTCCAATGATTTAATTAATAATGTCTCTAATAATGTCAGCCTGCTACAATTCTGAGAAAGCCAACATATGTAACATCAAACATTACTCTTATTTTATTATATGGATATGGCATTGTTAAGGCTAATTCGAATAATTATCATATGACTTTAGCCTGTGATTAAAATATATACAAAATATTTGAATAACTTTTCTAATATTAACAAGAGCCCAAATATAATTGTATATTTGGAGTTCTCATGTAAAAATAATATAGGTTACTCACTGGAAGTACCCCCAAATTCCTACTCCTTCACCACTTTTGCTACATCTGGCACCAATCTAGCACCAATTGTGTTATAGAACCTAATTACACATGTTACACATGTTACATACATTAACTGTGGAATAAATCCTACTCCTTCACCACTTTTGCTACATCTGGCACCAATCTAGCACCAATTGTGTTATAGAACCTAATTACACATGTTACACATGTTACATACATTAACTGTGAAATAAAAAACATGTATTTAAACATAAATAACCTTGTTTATGAGTTTTATGAATAATGTAGAAAATAAGTACATACAGAAAAATCCTTGACAATAGAAACATCTATATAAATCATGAGATCTACTAAAATACATAAATCATTGAAAAATAAAGATATTCAAATGAAATTAAATTTTTCCTCGAAGAACAGATGCTGATCTATCAAGGAAAAATACATACATCATCAAAAAATCAAATAAAACGATAGAAAAGTAATTTTGAAATACTTACATAAAATCCGCTTATTTACATGATCTGTTAAATTGTATAACTGTCTGAATTTCTATTTTAAATATATTTGAAATAGCCAGAAAGCACTTTCCGACGCAGGCGAACATTAGATAAATCACAAAGCATGAGAACTTTTTCAATTCAAAAGATCCCAGGCTTTCAAAACAAAATCAAATATACATAAATCTACTATTTCATCATGAGAACTTGAATACAAGGCTTCAGTTCGCCTCTGAGGCTTCTAAAAGGTATAAATAGGGCCTTTCCAGTCGCCCTTTATCCCCCATCAATTATCAGTTACACATTAGTCATAAATTACTTAAGATATATCTATTAATCTTTGAAGTATCTTGACACAGTAACCTTATTAGATCAACCCATTCTTTCTTAAATCCCTCAGCAGCCTACTCTAGCCATCTTAGGACGAACTGCTGATCCTCAACTGAAGGTATACAGGTTAGTAAATACCTATTATCTTCTTTAATTCAAACTGGTTGAAATAAACCAGAATATTGGGCATTAAAACACCCCTGTACTGCAGGCCCCAAATATAAGGGCATTCAAAACACCCCTGCAACGCAGGCCCCTTGATTCAACCCAGCAGGGCATTAAAAACACCCCAGAGGCTCTGGCGCCTGCTTTAAAAAATATTTTAAATATTAATAAAGTAAATATTTTATCATTATATATAATTATTTCTAAAAATAATCAAACCAATTTAAATCTTGCACCTTGTATAGCTAGAAGGATCACTCCTTGGCATTACAGAGGCTGACAAATAATCAAAGATATGATCTGCAATGACTTTACATCTCCAATGATAATCACAACAGATAATGAATCAAGGTTTCATATATGTCTTCAATAGTTTAATTTGATGGGATGTTAATCTCACCTAAATAAATACACCTTTTTCTGTCTCCTTTGATTATAAGAAAATTCATCAGATAGCTGATCAACATTTATAGGATGAGACAAATGAATTGTTGAATTCACAAAAGGCTTGGAAGTCAAAGAGAAACCTATTGGGTTAATCCTAAAAAATTTCATAGCAGAAAAATTGGAAATAAGCCTATTTGGGTGATCCAAAACAATTTATTTAGCAACTACACTGATCTCATGATGACTGGCGGAGCAAAGAGGAAGTCTCCAAAGATCCTCATGATCTAAAATGATTTGCACTCAAATTATAAAACTCTCTAAAGATGTAATCTCAAATAACTTAAGTCTCATATGACTAAAATCTCAAATGATGAAAGCCCAAGATCAAGTCAAATAAATATAACTATCCCCAAAGACATTAGTTGTAATGGAAAATAACTTTAAATGCAGTGTTGATTAGTAAAACTTAAAAAAAAAAAAAGATCAAATTTCACAAATGATTAGAAATCCTTGTTAATTTTTAGCAACTAAAAACAAGAGTTAAATTACTTTTTGTTTTTTAAAAGATAAAAATATAAAGAATAAGATAAAAATAAAAATACCTAAAAACAAGGTAGGGTAGTTAGAATAAGATGATGGTTTAAGAATAATAAAAGATAAGATAATTTTAAATAATATTAATGTTAAATAAAAATAAATTTGATTAATATGAATTTTAATTTTTATAAAAATAATTAATAATGAATAAAATTTTAGATGATAATTATAATAATGTCTTCATTTTAAATATAATAGTTATTGTTTTTAATTCTTATTTATTGAATTCGATTTTGTGAAGAATAAAAAATAATGGAAAAGAGATGAGAAAATGATTAATAATGCTGTGATTGAATCATGACATCTGTCAGCCTATGTGATGCCTAGAGCCTAACTCTACTAGCTACACACGGTGCAAAAAGTGTATGGTAAGATTTTTTTATATATATTTAAATCCTTTTTAATGTTTTTATATTGTTAATGATATTTGAAATATATATATATATTTTAAAAAGGGGCCAGCTGAGCTGGGGTTATTTAAAGCCCTTTTTGTTGAAATTCTAGTGTAAAGTTCATGACTGCAACTAGTTCAAGATCTCAATCCTCAAGTCTTACATGTTTCTCATCAGTTTTAGTTAAATGTTAGTTACATTTCTAGAATAAAGTAGTCAAAATAAGATAGTTTCTTATTTTGAATTCAATAGTCTTCTTTGTTAGTTACAAAGAATATCCATTTTAGTCAGAGATAGTTTCTCTAAAGTGTTTGGCTTCTAGTTGAAGCTCAGTATAGTTTAGTTAGTTGCTTTTAGTTAAAGCATAGTTCAAGTAGTGCTTCTAGTTGAAGCGTAGTATAGTTTAGTAAATTACTTCTAGTTGAAGTGTATCTAAAGATTCAAAATGAATTTATTCAATATTGTTTTAGTTCACCCAGAAGTGTGGGGTGTTTGTATTCCTATATGTTTAGGAGCAACATGTCGTAATAAAAAACATTGATTCCAAAACTTCT
>JNCO01007186.1:0-12323 GCA_000785685.1 Uromyces viciae-fabae | reverse complement strand
CTGAAGAAATGAAGACTCATTTAATTTTTATAAAAGAAAAACTGTGAGAAAATCTTTAATTTTTTTATTTTTTATTTCCTTCTTGATGATGATTTTTTTTTTTAATTATGTAAATGTTTGAAAATGTCTGGAATTTTAAGAGAATGCTTTTATCAACAACTGAAGGTAATTCATCAAAAAAGAAAAAGGAAGTGAGCTGGTAAGATGAACAAGAAAATGAATATTGTGCATTCAGAACATAAACAGCACCATAAATTTATCCTTCAACAGAAAGCTCTGTTTAATAAGTGATCAAGGATTTCTCCAGTTTTGTTTTTGTGGGTTCATCACTGGTACCAGAGGAAACATATCCAGTATCAATAAACAACTTTCCAAAAATATATAGGGCATTTCCTAAAGACTATTTTGATCAATTTCTAAAATAACAAACACACAATAAGATGGAAATTTTGGCCTCAGAAGTTCATTCCTTTATATTGGTAATAAAACTGACAAGTGACCTGAAATTCATCAGGAGATGATGGATCAGATCAATTCAGCAGATTAAATTTGTCATTTTAATGGGGAATAGTAATCTTTAAATCTTTAAGTAATTCTTTTGAACTATCTATTTGGCCCAGATCCAAGGTATTAATGGATTAAGTTGCCCAGACATAGTCAAATTCTAGCAGAAAAGTACCAAAGACCAGTTTCACATTTCTCAAAGTCTTGATCAAGAACATATCTCCCTTTTAACGTTACCAATAAAAAACAACAATAATTCTTTATTTTGGAAGAGGTGTTGAATGAATTTTGATTTTAATTGAAATTACTGGCCAGCCCCAAATGTTTTAGATAGTAGATACATCATAAATATCTTGAATTAGAAGTGGGAATTTACATGACAGTACATTATAGCAGAGTTATTGGAGAAAATGACTTTGTTTTTAGTTATCCAAGGTAACATAATGAGATATTGTGGTAAAGTAACGTAAAGTAACTATTTTTTGAAAATTGAATTTTTGTCTTTTTGTTTAATGTAAATTTTATTGAAAAATGAATTGTTGTTTTTTGTGTAAAATAGCTTTTTTGGAAGGATAAATTTGTAGTATATATTCAAAACAAATATGTCTTACTGAAAATCCATTTAGGCTAGTGTTTAAGAGGTCCCTCTGTTTCATATTGCAAGGATAAGGTTGCAGGCTCAATTTACACTGTGAAACTCTTTTAATATGGATTCTGGGGCAGATACTAGTATAAATGATTGTTTACAATCATATTGAGAAATTTTGTTTTCCCTATATTGATTAAAACTTTCATATACCACCATATTTACAAGAAGTTACACCCAAATTTGGGAAAAATCTAAAATAATGACACCTAAGTTATCCAACTTTGGGCAGAAATGTATCCCAACCTGGTTTCTTTAGACTATATGGGTAACCTAACTAGCAAAAAAAGTTGCCCTTTTTCTGAAGGAGATATTGTAACTGGAGGCCAGATATCTTAACTAGAAGATAACATAACTGAAAAGGTTACATGGCATTCCAAGTTATCAATTTGGAGAACCTATCTACCCACTGCTGCTTGAGTTACACAAGATTGATTGAAATTGAAAAAAAAAAAAACTAACTGCAGGTAGCACTGGTTCCTGTCACAATTTTGAAAATAATAATCTAAAAAGAATTAATAATTCTATCACTTTTGTAAGTGAGATTAACATTTTATTTTTATTTTTATATTATTTTATTTAAAAGTATATATTTTTTTTTAATATTTATTTAAAAATACCATTGTAAAGTTTAGAAAGAAAACAATTTAGAAAAACCCCTTAAACTAAATACAAAGATTCCATTTTGAATATTTTTATTTTTGTTGATTTACTCTAGTGGGTTTGATTTATCTTAAGCTGTGACAATTTTGTCATAGCTGATTTTTATTATTCATACAGAATAAAATGATTTCAAAAGCATTTATGAATTTTCATAAATTCTGTGATGATCATTGTATTTTGATTTCAATACGATTGAAATAATTAAAGGAGAATCATTTTCAATCATCAAAATCTTTTTATCTAAAATTAGAATCTTTTGTCAATCAAGCTAACAATGGTTTTTTCTTTTTCTTTACAACAACAAAAATTTAGATTCATTATTCTCAATCAATTCTTCTCAAAGCCTCAATATTATTAATCACTATAATCTACTATTTCATATTTTTAGAATCTTTGTTATATTTTTTTTTTTAATTAATCAAGATATTAATATAACATCTTTATCAAGTTTATTATTTTTTAGTTAATCATATTTTATTATGAACATTATTTTTATTTTCATTATTATAGAATCTTTTATCATCTATATTTTATCTTCGTTGTTAGCTCTACCTTCAGGTAATTATCTTATCTTTTTATTTATTTTTTCTTATATTAAGATTTTTTATATTTAACAAAAAGTTATATTTAAATTAAAATATTCAGATCATATTTAACTAAAGCAATTTAACACTTCAGTTGTATGAAATTTCACAACAAAGGGCATGTGTCCATGTCTGTGTGTCAGCTTTGAGTCAAAAATTCAGGAGGTACCATGACACACCATAGGTACCCCCTCTTGTTCTAGACTGTCATCTTCAGTAAACCTAATCCTTAGATCAACTCTCCCTCTTTTCTGGATTGTTCTTTGATTGTTCCAGCTCACCATTCTTACTTCTCTCACCTTGTGGAAAAAAACTAGGAACCTGTAAATAGAGTAATCTCCCACTATTAAGTTAAGATTTTGGTATAATAAAACCTTTTTATCAGGCAATAGTGCTTTGTTCTATAAAAAAGAAAGAGTTAATCCACCCCAGTACACAATGGCACCTCTCTAAAAACTTAAAATTAGGGATAAAGAATCCCAGTATAATTGGCCCCTAATTTTGCTGTTTTATCTAAAACACAAGACTACAAAGAAATCTTTTTATAACTTTTCAATTAAGGTGTTTTTATGCTTTTACCTGGTTTTGCTAGAAGGATCGAATCCTTGGAATGACCTAGGCAATAAAAAATCTTCCTTTTGTTTCATATTGTATAAAGAATGAAATATTGCGTTTTGTAATTAGGATTTCAAAGCTTCATTATTTAAAGTGATAAAAGTTTAATTATGATTATTATAAGATTGTATTTTATAATAATATGGATTGATAAGATAAATTTTTTAAATAAATTATCCCTGTTGAATTTTTTTAGAAATATATGTAGAGGGATAAACAAATCTGTGTTGTGTTATTAATAAACTTGAAATTTGTTTGAAATAATGCGAAGAAGCATATCAAGCTGTTCCTAAATAAATTCAATATTTTCATTTCATCTTTTGATTTGTTTGAATTTTTTTTATTTTAATTTTTTTTTGAGAAAAGTATGTGGGTTATAATGTGCGGATTGAAGTTTTTTTTTTAATTCTTGATTATGTAAGCTGAGCTGAGGCAGAGGAGGTGAAATTTGAAAAAAATAAAAATTAAAATTAAAAAAAATTAAAAAAAATGCAGCAAAACTATTTAAACTCATTCCCAACAAATCAACAACAAACACTTCAACAACAACAACAACATCAACAATTAATTCAATCTCAAAGATTATGGGAACAACAACAACAACAACTCATTCGATCTAATCAAATTAATTCAACTCAACAACAACATCAATTCAATCAAAATCAAAATCATACAAATAGACCTACTATGACAATACCAAATCAAAATCAAATCAGACAATTCACTAATCAAATTAACCTATCAAATCAAAATACTACAAATTTAAACTCAGAATTACAATCAAATCAATTTAATCAAAATTCAATCGAACAAGCTCAACTACATGGAATATCTCCTCAACAATTTCATCAATTTCATCAAATTCATCAAGCACAACATTTACAACAACAACAAAATCAACAACATCAAATTCAAATTCAACAGCAACAACACTTACAACAACAGCAACAGTTATTATTACTTCAACAACAACAACAACCAATCATAAATCAACAACAATTACAACAAGCACAAAATGATCGAGCTGCTCATCTAATACCCCGTCCGAATTCTCAAACTTCTCAATCCATTTACCCTTCAAACCCATCAGCATCCGCTATCAGACCTCCTCAAGTCACTCAAAATATTCCGACTCGTCAACTAAATCTCACTTCTGCTCAAGTCGCTGCCCAAAATCAACTTCTACAGCAAGTTGCCGAGCGAGAAAGGCGCTCCCAACATCAGCAGCAACAACAAAATAATCAACAACAACAACAGCAACAAAATTCTCAACAACAACAACAACAACAACATGAAGCTGTATTACAACAAGTATCTCAACTCGCCAGGCAATCGCCTGATCAACATCCCCAATCTCAATTTCAACAAAACCAACGACAACAGTCGCAACAATCTCAGCCTTCCCATATGTCGATTAATCCTCTTGCTCAACAACTCGCTGCCCAGGGTTCATCTCAACTACCATCTGCACAAAATGTGCAACAGCGTTCTATCCCTTCACCACTTCAACTTCACCAATCGCTAACTCAATCACCTCAGCAATCGATCCAAATCACACGTCCTACTCATTCTACTGCTCAAACCCCTATCAATCCACAATCACCAGCTCGTACCTCTTTCGCTCGACCTCTTTCTCAATCTCAAAATTCACACCAGGCCGACCTTGCCAGACCTCCCTCTCAGGCAGGTTCAGGCTCTAATCCACAACAGATGCATTCCCCCTTCCCTTCTGGGGCCAGTCAGAACGGTACTCCCCAAGCCTTGTTTAAATCCTTGCCCGTCCATCTAACTCCAAGCCAGCAGCAACCCCTTCGTACGCAACCCCCCAATTCGGATCCAAAGAGTCAAGAGTCAAGTTCCTTGGCCGAGCTGCAGGCTCAGCAACAACGCTCCATGTATCCTAACGAACCACAGCCCCATCCGATCCAACTTTCAGCAATGCAACGGCAAACTTTGGCTCATTCACAACCACAACTCTCCCAAATTACCCCTGCTCAACTTACTCAACTTCAAATTACCCATCCAGCTCATGCAAAAATCGTTCAAGCCCAGCTCCTCGCTCGCTTGAAAGCTAACGCCGAAGCTCAAAATCTATCTGAAGCCAATACCCGCTTACTAGTGGAAACCCAACTAAAGCAAATTTGGGAACATGGTCAACGAATCCATTCATCTTCCCACCCAGGTCAACCCCAAGATGATCAGTCTCAGCAACACTTTACCCAAAACCCATCACAAATCAATTCATATCGATTACAAATGGCACACCTCCAACAAATTCAAGAAAATAATGCATTGCAACAACAAGCATTGCAGGCGGCTCAGCATCTCAAGGGAAACCCTTCTCACCCTTCCTCAATGGTATCGCCCCATCCATCGACCCAAATTTCACTCCCGCAAAGACAAGCCTTACAACATCAATTCCAAAATGCTCAACAGCACTCCCAGCAACTGCAAGCTCATCAACAACTGCAGCAGCAGCAGCAGCAGCTCCAACATCAGCAGCAGCAGCAACACCATCAGCATCAGCATCAGCAACAGCAGCATCAACAACTGCCGCATCAACAACCACAGCTGCAGCAGCAAAAACAGCAGCAACAGAAACATCAGCAACAACAACAACAACAACAACAACAACAACAATTGCAACCGCAACAACAACAGCTTCATCAGCAGCCGCAACAACAACAACAACAACAACAACAACAACAACAGCAACAATCCCAACAACAACAGCTTCAGCAACAACAACAATCCCAACAGCAACAGCAACAACAATCTCAACAACAACAGCAGCACCAACAATCCCAACAACAACAACAATCACTGCAGCAACAGCAACAAAAACAGCTGCCACAACAACAATCACAACAACAATTACAACTACAACAGCAGCAGCAATCACAACAACAGCAGCAACAGCAACAGCAACATCATCACCAACAGCAGCAGCAGCAGCAACAGCAACAACAGCAACAGCAACAGGAGCAACAACAGCAACAACAACAGCAGCAACAACAACAACTTCAGCAACAGCACAAGCAACAGCAGCTGCAGCAAGCCCAACAACAACAGACCCAAAAGGTACAGCAACAAAAACAAAAAAAAGAGCAGGATGCGATCCAGCAAGACAAATTAAAACTTGCAGATCAGCAGCAGCAGCAAATCTTAGCGATGCGTCAACGGCAACAAACTAGTAGTAGTACCCCAGATCCAGTCACAAATACCAATCCTATGGATAATCTCTCGATTGCCGCATCACCCAAGCGCACGGGATCACCTCTAAACCCAACTGTAACAACGGGATATAACTCAAGTAATGGAATGCCAGAGCTATTTGGAAATCCAACCACAAGATTATCATCAACAATTATAAATGACTCAAATAATTCAAGTTTGCAAAATTCTTGTAGAAAAGATCTCCCTGATTCTCATCATCCTAATCCCAATCCTTCCTTGAACTCTTTAAATCACCTCAATGGTTTTAATCATCCTCATTTACACTCTCATCCCTCTTCCGCTCCTCCCGCTTTCGGTCCTGGTTTATTAAGAATTTATAAATTCTTCGATTTACTTGGACAGGTTGGAAACGTAAATATTCATTTTTTTATTATTTGTCTTTTCAGAGTCTTTAATCTTTGACCAGCTGAAAATATTCTCTTTTTAACCAAAAAAAAAAAACAGCAAGAAGATCCAATGTCTTTCCTTCAACTTTTAGTTTCTGATTTCTTCTTAGATTCAGCTGTTTTTAAAATCTCTTTATGGGATTCCAATTCTGGGTCTAATAAAGCATTTGGTTTGTTTCTTTTTAATATCGTTTGTTTGTTCAATTTTTTTGACATTCAATTCTGACGACTCATTCCCCTTCTTCAGAAATTCCAATCGCATCATTGGCACGATTTTTTTATGAATTTTTTGATGCAGGAGCGATTTCAATGACAACGGCAATAGAAAATCCAATCGAATTAATATTAGTAGTCCCGATTGTACAGCAAAATCCAGAAACATCAATAAGGACGACCATAGGAAGCAAACATATTGGATATGCATTAGAAAGTGAAAAATGTACTTGGGGTATTAAATATAAAGAAGGAATTAAAGTCGATTTGATCGGGAAGCTTAGCACCAATATATACAAATCTAATACTACTACTAGTGATTCAAATACATTTTCTCTTAAAATGGACTCTTTTGAATTCACATCGGCAGATTCCCATCTGGAATGGATCTGTAGAAATTCGATTACATCAGAGACAATAGATCGAGTCTTACCAACGAATGCAACTGCAACAAAAATCACTGGAGAATCATCACCTACGCTTAATCAAACAACATCTGGAATTACGTCCAATAACGATAATACAATTTCTTCAGCTGAATCAATTACCCTTTCGTCATCAAATAATAATACTACTTCTCCTACAACACCTACTTCAATTCAAAATAAAGCCAATAATATAAATCAAAAAGGAAGAAGACAATCAACTGCCATTTCTCGAAAAAAATCGAACATGAGTCTTGTAGAAGAAGAAAGAATTAAATTAGAATCTTCTTCTTCTAAATCACTTCAGCAAAACTCTGCTTCTAATAATAATGATAATCTTGGTCTTGGTCTTGCCGAAAATTTTATAGTTAAAACTGTTAAATGGGAGTCTAATTGTTTACCTAATAGTCCGGTTGGTCACTTCGGCATTCCTGAAAAATCTATGAGGTGTTTAGAGGTTCGTCTTTACTCCACTCTCTTCTGTTTAGTTTTTCTTATGAATAAGTACCAAGTGAGTTTTTCACTTATTATTTTTTTTAAATTTTTTTGCAGTTGATTGAGGGGGTTAGTCAGCTAGCTCCTTTAATGATTTTTGGGGTTGAAAATAACTTATCTCCTTTTGGTATGTGTGAACTTTTTTTTTTTTTTTTCGTGCAAAAGAATTAAACGTTTTACTTTTTTGTGCATTATTACTAGAATCATTAAATCAATTTACAGGAAGATTTCATAGTAGATCAGTTTCTATGAATACTTCAGATGGGACAGGTGGAGAAACAAGAGCCAGGACCGATCCAATCGAACCTAATCCTTCTCACTCTTCCAATAACAACTCTTCAGCTGAACAGCACCATCAAAATCAACAGCCTTCTAGAAACGATAACCAAGATAATCTAAATGGAATTGAAAGTAATAACGAAATGAATTCTTCTGGGAATCAAAATTCGAACAATAATAATTTTATGAGTCAAAGAAGATCAATTAGCAATGGACATCTACCTAGTAATAACAATAATCATAATAATAATAACGGTCAAACTTCATCTAATTGTACCAATAATAATGTTGATGATTTGCCACCACCTTCTTCAAATACTACCACTTATGAACCTCATAATTCAAATAATTCAAATAATAATAATCTTCAAATTAAAAATGAAGCACAAGATAATATTCATAATGCGTTAGCATCTCTTATTCCTCCTTTATCTCCTTCTCCTCCTCCTTCGACTACTAACACTACTAATACAAGTAAACAACAACGAAATTCAATCACTGAACAAAACCAAATTAATACAGATAATAACGAGACCAATAATGACAATGGGGAGAATAATAATAATAAGGATAATAGTAGTAGTAATAATAATAATAGTAACAATACGAATAAAGTTGTTGAAGGAGGTATTATTCATGGAAATGGTACCGGATTAAAAAGAAGAGCTAATAGTACTGATGATTGTAGTAATTTATTATTCAATCATCCAGATGATACTGTTAATTCTATTCCTTTTAGCAACACTCTTCATCATCATATTCTTCCTTGCTCTCCTAGTCATAATTCTCTCATTAATCTTTCCAATAATAATAATAATAATAATAATAATTCTCAAATTTCTAATCAGATTCATCATCATCAACATCATCCTACTAAAAAAAGTATTAGACCTACTAGGGTCTCTAGTAAAAGTTCTAGTTCTACTTGATTTCTTTCTTTCTTCTTTTTCGTTCTTTTCTTTTTTATCATCTCTTTTCTTTTTAATATATATAAATCGTCTGTTTTTTTTTTTTGTTGATTTCTTTTTCTTTTTTCTTCTCTTTGATTTTTTTTTTTTAAAAAAAAAAAAAAATTAATAAATACAAAATTGTTGGTTAACAACTCTTTCTTACATATCACATTTATTATATATGTTATATACACACTCAAAATATATATATCCACTTTTTTTTTTTTTTTCTTTTTTTTTCTTCTTTTTTTTCTTTAGTTGTTGTTAAATTTCAAATAATTATAAAATAAATACGAAAAAAAAAAAAAAAATAGAAATTTTTTCATATTTTATTTATTTATTTATTTTCTTATTATATTAAGGTTTAGTGGTTTTGATATTTATTTGAGTATATATACATGTGTATCATATATCAGATTAAAAAGATAATAATTTTCTGATTAAAAAAAAAAATATATATATATATTATATAAATATACATATATTTTTAATATTTAATTTTGTTGGTACATTAACATTGGGTTTTACCTGAATTCAACCATTTAATTTTTTTCCAAAAAAAAAAAAAAAAAATTCTTTGAGTTTGCCCTATTACAACTTGTGATTGTTCATTGGTCCTTTTTTTTTGTTTTATTTTTTTTATTTTTTTGACTTTGTGGTTCGTGTTTTGAATAATGTTTGATTTACTTATTATGTAAAACACATATTTATTTATTATATGAAGAATAAAAAAAAAGAAAGAATTTATTTTTTTTTTAAAAAAAAAAAAAAGTCTGGATGTATTTAGGTCAATTATATGTACATACATAATTGAATAATTGGCTGAAAAACCGTGCAAAAAAATTGAATGTTTGTGTTTTCTGATATTTTTCTGGTGCATTTCTTATTATATCTGAATATGCATCGTATTTTCTTATTTTTTTTAGGTATAAATGTGTGAAAACTGTGTATGTGTTCACCGGACTGTTAGCCCAATTGGTTGCACGTCCGTCTAGCACACAAGCTTCCTCTGATTCCGCCCCCTCACGTCACGAGCACGAGTTCAAATCATCCACCATGCGTTGCTTACGAGCCACGTTCGTTCTGCTCCTTGCGCCGGCGTTGGTCACTTGCGGCATCACCGCCGTCGAAGAAGAGAGTATAATCAAATGCCCCGACTGCGGCTCCGCAGGAAGAGCACTTATCACCGCCCAGCCCTGCGGAGTCAGTTTCAACATTCCTCGCCGTGGCACTTGCACATACACCTGTCCCGGCATGAAAGATGTAACCACAACCTGGTGCACCAAGTGCCCCTGGAAAACGGTTGAGAACAACCCCTGCTTAGAATGCAAGAAACAATCCCTAACGGGTTGATGGTTACAATTCAATAACCCACATCGGGGGACGTCGGGGACCTGGGTTCCCCAAGGCGATAGGCTGTGTTGCACCCCTGCCACAAGTCACCCATCCCCCTCCTGGGACAAAATTTTTGTCACAGTTTCAAGTTGTCTTTTACTACTTTTCACTTGTGCTCAACTCAATTATTGTTTCATTTTTAAAATTTAAAATTTAATAAATATTTAAAGTTTGGGCCTATACCATAGTGGATCACTGGATGTCATTAATTTTTTTTATTTTTATTTTTTGAAGAAATTATTCTTGGTTGATAAAACTATACCACAGAAATAAAGTTTTTTTTTTTTTTTTGTCAAAATCTGGGAAATATCATGATTTTCTAGGTTTTCTCCCTATTTTTGGAAACAACACAAACCCTTGTTTTTTTGAAAAAAGTGAAATAAGTTTTTGAACAAGTGAGAAATAAAAAATGACAAAAATGGTAAGAAAATTATTATTCTTTTTTTAGGTTTGAACAAATCAACTTAAAAAAAAAAAAAAAAAAATCAAAATTGTTTTTAATCATCATTATTAAAGGTGAAGTTTTTTTATTATTTACATTTTATTTCATTCAATAAAAATTAAAAAAAAAAAAAAAGTTTTTGTATCAATTAATTTTTTTTTTTTTTTTGATTTATCTTATTTTGATTAGAATAAAGAAAATCATAATTAAATATATATTACTTAATTACAGATTGATTTTTTTTTTTTTTGTAAAATGATTATCATAATTTTTATTTCAAACCTTTCTTCTATTTTTATAATTTTCTAATCTTTTTTATATTTGACTTATCATAAGAATAAATCTTAATCCTCAGAATCAAGAAATATTAAATTGCAGTTATATTAGAAATTATATAATCATGAATTAAAATTTATTACAATTATTATAAAGAATAATGTTATTATTATTAAAATTTATTAAACATCTTGAAACATAGTTATATTTCTTTATTTTACCCTAACTTTCTTTGAGATATTCATTTTATTGTTATCCATACTTTAATTATTTTATTTATAAAAACTAAAAAGCAATAAAAAAAAAGATTAAGCTTTTAGTTAATTGTGAGCACCACCATTTTTTAATGAATTTTCACTCCTCAAATATAAATGTTAAAAAAAATTGGGTGGGTGCTCAATTTGGAATCAACTCAATTTACTCTATTTTTTCCATGTATAGAAAGGAAAAAAAAAAAAAAAAAAGGTTGAATTTTTAAAACAAAAAAAGTTGTGCACCACCTTTTTCTGTAGTGTACCACCTTTTTAATTTTTTCTTTAAATCTTCACTCCTCAAATGAAATTTGTAAGAAAAAATTAGGTACTACAAAATGAAATCAGATCACTTTATGTTGAAAAAGAGAACCAAAATTATTTCAGAATTCGTGTTTTTTATAATTAATTTTAGGGCATTGCTAAATTCACGCGGTCGGCCCGCAAACTCACGCGGTTTAGACCGCGCGCGGACCGACCGCGTGCACGCAGTTCTCCGCCAACACACGCGGTTTTGAAAAACGTGTGTTTTTGAAATTTTAAAAAAAGGAAAACATTTTGGGGGGTCCAAAAACCCCAAAAAATATTTATCAAAAAAATTCATGGGGTTTTTGACCCCTAAAAAATTAAATGAAAAATAATAAAAACAAAAAAAAAAGGGAAATTACAAAGGGCCCCCAAACGTTATGAAGGGGTCCTTTCCCGTGGAAAAAAAATATGATAGGGGTTGTAATCAGCCCCTAAACTTCAATTTCAGCCAAAAAAAAAACATGATTTGTCACCGTTTAAGGATTTCATAAATAAAAAGGCCAAAAATAAGCGTTTTGGGACCCAAAAGCCCCCAAAAAATTGCCAAGTGGCCCTTTCCCGGGGGAATTGAAGCTGTGTGGGGTCTTTAGAACCTGTATGATTCTCCGAAAAAAAGAGAAAAAAAGAAAAAAATGCCAAAAATAAGGTGTTTG